>SNQJ01S0001768.1:246123-286188 GCA_010110895.2 Picea sitchensis | reverse complement strand
ATGAATACCAACTTGCTAAGCTACCCCATCAATTACCCCAACAGTGATCAAGTGGATTAGTGTAATATCCAAGCAGTTATCTGAAATGAAAGAGATCTAATGCATACACAAGAAGGTTATAATGATCAAATATGACACATACCATGATACCTCAGACCAATTACCTCATGGAGCAAGAGCCTCTTCTGATGCAAGCCCAGACCGGTAGTGATGGAGGCTGGTACTGCTGACAGGACAAGTCTGGCTGAGAAGGAGAAAAGATGGGCCCTCAAGGGCCATTCTCAAGTCAATATGCTCTCGTACTCCATGTCTAGGACCATGTGGGCCTCGAGACATGATCTCCTAGTTATCCCTAGATATCGGGGATAACAGTCCCAACTCACTGGTTTGTTGCACTTTCTACCATAAAGTGCCTCAAATGGGCTCATCTTTAGAGTTCATTGATACCCATTGTTGGAAACAAACTCTACCAGGTAAAGATAGTGTTCCCATTTTGATGGTTTATCCATCACATACATGATCCTGAGCATATCTTCAATCACCCGATTTACCTTCTCTATTTGTCCATCTGTCTTAGGGTGATATGCTGTGCCAAAGTTCAGATTTTTTCCAAATCCTTTGAATAGCCATCTATAAAAGTTCGATGTGAACTTGGAATCTCTGTCAGACACAATTGTCTTAGGTACACCATGTAGTTTAATAATTTATCGCATGTAGATTTCAACAATGTTGACTTCCTTGTGTGCTAACTTCACTGGAATAAAATGGGAAACTTTAGTAATCTTGTCCACCACTACCATAATAGAATCATGTTACTTAGCAGTCCTATGTAGCATAGTAATGAAACCCATGGTTACAACTTCCCACTTCCACTCAGGGATGGGAAAAGGTTGTAACAAACTAGCTGGATGTCTATGCTCAGCCTTGACCTTTTGACATTCAAGACATCTAGCAATAAAATTAAAAACCTCATTTTTCATTCCTGGCCAATAGTATTGTTTTTTGACCGCTGCAATAGTCTTCTGGTACTCTGGGTGTCCAACATAAGGAACTTTATGCATCTCTAAAAATAACATATTTTTCAATTCTTGATCATTTGGCACATAGAATCTGCGCCTATACATGAGGATTTCATCCTCTTTTAGTTCATAACCTTCGAACTTATGTTGCAACATACCTTGCTGTAAATTTGCCTTTATGTCCATACAATGCCGATCTGATTTGGCAACCTCTAAAATTCCGTGACACAAATCTAATTTGTACATGCTAATGGTTGTAGCATGCATCTCATGCACCCTCCTGTTGAGTGCGTCAACCACCTTGTTCTCTTTTACTTTGATATAATTTATGTCAAAGTCATACTCACTGAGGAATTCTAACCACCTACTTTGTATGGAATTTAAATTTGGATGTCCAAACAGATACTTCAGACCACTATAATATTTTCTCAGCTCAAATATTTTACCCATGAGATAATGCCGCCACATATTTAAGGCATGAACTATCGCTTCCAATTCTAAGTCATGAGTAGCATAGATCCTTTCATGCTCTTTTAACTTTCTTGATTCATAGCATACCACATGCCCATTTTGACTAAGGGCTCCCCCAAGCCCTTCTTTGCAAGCATTTGTACATACAACAAACTTCATCTGAATCAACAATTCTCAAAATTGATGCACTTTCAAACTTGACACACTTGTTAATAAACTTTTCAAGTGCTGAAAACTTCTTTACACAACGAGAAGTCCATTTAAATCAAACACATTTCTTTTGCAAGGATGTTATTGGGTGTGCAATTTTTGAGAAGACTTCCATAAACCTTCTGTAATAACCTGCAAGTTCCATGAAGGACCTCACCTTCATGGAATTTCTTGGTGTGGGCCATTCCTCAATGACCTTCATCTTTTCTGGATCCATAACTATTCCTTCCTTGGAAATGATATGAGCCAAATAATGAATCTATCGCTGGTAAAATGAACACTTTCTCAACTTTGCATAAAGTTGATGCTCCCTCAATACTTGCAATACCATCCTCAAGTGTCACTCATGTTCTTCTTCAGACTTTGAGTAAATAAGTATGTCATCCATAAATACAATGACAAAATTATTTAAGTATTCTCTGAAAACTCCATTCATCAAACAAATGGAGACAACTGGTGCATTTGACAACCCAAATGACACCATTGTGAACTCTTAATGTCCGTGCATCATTCTGAAGGTAGTCTTGTTGATATCTTATTTTTTAATTCTCAGTTGGTGATATCTAGATCTGAGATCAATCTTTGAAAATATATGCACACCCCTCAACTGATCAAAGATGTCATCTATGCTTGGAAAATGATACTTGTTCTTTACTGTTACTTTTTTCAACTGCCTGAAGTCGATGAAAAGTCTCAACGTACGATCCATCTTCTTCACAAACAATACTGGGGCACCCCTAGGAGACACACTTGGATGTATATACCCCTTCTTCAGAAGCTCTTCAAGCTGCATATGCAATTCTTTCAGCTCTGGCGTACTCATCCTATAAGGAGTCTTGGATACAAGAGCTGATCCCAACATCATATTTATAGAAAAATCAATATCTCTTTTCAGTGACAACCCTGGTATCTCCTTAAAGACATCCTCAAATTATTTCAGTACTGCACAGTTTTCAACATCTGACACTTTATCCTTAGGTACCTCCTCCATGTGCACTGCAAATACTTGACATCCTTTCATGTATATTTTCTTCAATTGCAAGGATGAAACTTCTCTCATAGTTACAACTCTTGGAATGCTTTGAACTATTCTTAAATGTCGTTCCTCATCCAAGAAAGTAAATGCCTTATTGTAACAGTCTAAAACAATATGATGCTGGTCAACCAATCCATACCAATGAGGAAATCATACGAGCCCAAAGGTATGATATTCAAATCAAATTTTGTGCACATTGTTATCACATGCTAATTTGCATTAATTTTTCCAAAGCATCTTGTCCTTGTGCTATCTTTCCACTCATATTTTAATACTTTTTCACAAGCTCCGTCAAGCTGCCATCATCTAAATCCTTCACTCGAATGATAATCCAAAATAGTCATGTCCTCCATGAGTAAAAAATTGGCAAATATCCCAAACCTACATCTAGCCTTAATGCTTATCTAAATCCTTCACTTGACTTATAATCCAAAACAATCATGTCCTCCATGAGTAAAAAATTGACAAATATCCAAAACCTACATCTAGCCTTAATGCTTATCTAAAAAATTGGCAAATATCCCAAACCTACATCTAGCCTTAATGCTTATCTAAATCCCTCGGTTCCATCACTTCATTAATTTTTACCCTTATTATCATATTCCCGTTGAAAATAAAAAATATTCCTTTTATTAATCTTAAGCACCCTTATCCTATCCACAAAGTCATGTGATAAGTCTCATATGCCCAAAGTCCTTAGAAAATGGAAAAATGGTTTATTATTATTAATATACATATTTTTATATTAAAATATTTTTATTAATATTTAATCCAATATTTAATTCACGACCTCATCTCAAATCATGGACACGAATCTCAATTTTAACATTGAAAAGTCAAAGGGTGGATGGAGGGCGCATATACATTTCAGTGGTTGAAAGTAAAGATAGGTTAATTTTGGAAAGCGGGCCGAAATTTAACCTGTGGTTTTTGGTCGGGGAGACGTGTTCTTACGTGATGCATTTCGGGGGTAAAAGTGGCGTGGGTTAAAACCACTCCTCCAAAGACCGAAATACTATGGAAAACATTTAATATATGATTTTTTTTCATAAACGTGCAACATATGATGATAGTTTTCCAGGAATTCATTTCAAAACAAACCACAGAGTTTCCAATGCCATAAAAAATTTCTTCCTCCCGGTGGAAAAATTTCACAGAGGTGAAAATTAAATTTTACGATAGAGAAATAAAGGTTTTTGAATGAGAAAATGTATGTGGATGAAAGATTTGGATAATTTTTTATCCAAAGTTTTTACAGAAGTAAAATAAGAGGATTAATTTTTTTTTTTCCAAAGATGGTAACCAAGACATGGTTTTCAAAACCATGGGAAACAAACCAGTAAATAGTTTTCACAATGAAAGGGTAAATATTTATTGAGAAAAACAAGACATGTTTTTCAAAACCACGGGAAACAAACAATAAATGTTTTTTCAAAACCATGGGCGTGAATTAAAATATTGAAATTTAATTCTACAGGATAAAAAATATTTGGGAATTATTTTTATTCAAATATATTATTCTCAAATGTTTAAGGAGAATATGGATAAATGAAATTAGATTTGAAAGAGTACACGTGACATTTCAAAGAGAATGTGGAAGAGGAAGGAGCTGAAGCGTCAGAGGAATCGACAGCTGGATCATAAAACGTTTTCTTGTTAATCATTGTAGTCGATTCTCATACCAAAATTGTCATTTGTAATCATTATAATCAGTTTTAGAAGCTGAAACGTTTCAGTTCAACTATTGTAATCGATTTCTAACTAAAGGAACTCGAATTGTATAAGTATTAGAGGTTCCCAATATATTAATGTTGGCATAATTGAAAGGGCACGATTTAATTGTTTGAACTTGAATGTAATTTTCTGAAGCTAAATAGAATACATTTGGATAAGTCTTTGAAATATCCATGAAAAAATTCTAATGGTGGTGATATGAGTTTTGTCTTATCTCTTTGTATGTATTTCCTGTGTTTCTGATTCCATTATCATTGTCTTCTGTTTAAATTGAATAGTTTAAAGACCCAGAATTCATATTATGATGCTCTTGGCGTAAGCAATTAAACTCTGTAAGTTTCTTCATAAATAATTCAGAATTCATTTCACTAATGCTTTGATGCAGTTACTTGTTTTCTCCTTTCTTCTTACACTCTGCAAATTACAAATTATAACTCAGATTCGTTGCCTCATTTAGCCTTTATCCTCTGGAGAGTTCTACTGACCAGTCAATGTTCCTATTCTTTTTTCAGAAATTCGACTCCATAGCCCTGAGTGTCTTCCCCCTTCCTTACCAACAGATTTATAAAAACTCCCCCAAAACAAACTAAACCTAGCCATTGATTGCCAAAGAAACACCAAGTGACACAAGAAATCCCTCTCTGAGCCGAGCAGGCTAGTACCTAGCTCTAAAGTTGGTTTGTAGGTTACCTTTGTCGTTTGTTTTATCAGCCGAACAAATTTACAGAGTGCTAACATTCTGGCGCCGCTGTCGAGGAGAGAAGGTGAAATATTCCCTAGAAGAAACGAAAAAGTTTAGATCTGAGTACTGATGGTGAAAAGTATTCAGACACAGAAAGACTATACATCATTCACCCGATGACTCCATTTTCAAGAATCTAGAATTCAAAATTTTCATGGCGACTCCACTGTCCAAAGACTCAGTAGCCTGAATATTTTATTGGCGACTCCAATCAAACTTAAAATGTGCTTCAGAGACTCCACTGGAGGACGATATCCATTAACAGAGCTATGAAAGGACATCATGGGAGAAAACAAGTACCTAAAGTTGAGTTTTTTCCAAGACATACTATTTTTTGTTACTAAGTACCTTTTGTCTTTTCCTGAACATGCTAAACAAAGTTTTCTTTACCTGCTACATTCAAATGATGACCATGAGAATATTTCAATTGTATATCCTCCTCCTAAAGTTGTACATATATCTCCTCAATTTATCACTGATTTTGATAAAAATATTCAATCTGAGCCTGTGATGACCATAGCCAAGTTGATGAGCCTCATGAAGGCTGATGTCTCACCTCTTGTACTTTATCCAACACCCTCCAAGATTCAACATAGATACAGTGATTTAAAATTACCTCACATCCTTCATGATTTTCCTCCAAATCACTATAAGTACCTACCTGTATTTGATGCAGAACCTAATGCCATCACAGCTGAAAAACACATCAATGATTTTGAAGATTTTATAGATTTGTTTGAGATTGATCATGATGATATTTGTATGAGGGCCTTCTCTCAATACTCGAAATGGGATACCAAAGATTGGTTTAAACATTTGCGGCCAAAGTCAATTAGCTCATGGGAGGAATTGAAGAATGTCTTTTTGAAGTTTTGGGGCAAGAAGAAATATTTGGATCTACAACTTACAAATTTCTATGCCTTACGAAGGCAAAACAATGAAACTATTTCTACATTCAGTAGAAGGTTTTCCGGTATTTATTACAATTTGCCCAAAGAAATTCAACCCACTGAAGCTGCTGCCATGCTCCATTATACAACAACTCTTCATCCATATTTGTCTTTCCTCCTGATGGAAAGAATACATAAGTCCTTACAACAAATGTTTAATGATGCTCAGGATATTCAACACAATATTCAAGCATGTAAACAGTTTCAAAACGAGGAGTTAAATGCTAAAGAACATGACAATGAATATGAACATAAAGCATTTGATTTGAATCTTGAGCAGAGAGTTAATAATATCATAATCCCTCTTGAAGTTTTAAATGCTAATGATTTTGCAAAGGATTATATTCCACTTATCGAAAGAGAAGGCACTGATTTAGCTTCTCATCCATCCCATGATAAGCATGGGGCTGATTGTTTTATGTATTCATTTGTAGACAGTCAAGAAGATGAATTTGCAAATCAACTTGTTGAAGAGCATGTTGATGTTCCAAGCTTTTCCTTGTTAGATGACATTGTAGATGCTGCTGATTTTCCTATATACGATGAATATGATGATGATTATGATGATTATGATGTTGACTTCCTAGAACAATTAGCGACATGTTCTCTATCAAAATGTTCCTTTTCAGTAGTGTAATGAGGGCAATCAACCTACATATCACATTTACAAAGAAGAAAGTACTGAATCAGCTGAAGGAAATTCTTTACCTTTATGTTTTTTTTCATTTAAATTGTTGAAAGAAAATTCTAAGATCATCACTAAAGCAAATGAATGTGTGTTGATGCCAAATCACACCGATTCATCGGAACAAATTGACAAAAAATTGCAACAATATTCTCATGTGTTTGATGACCCTGTTACTTGTTATGTAGAAGGTCTCGTTAGTTCAAAATTGCAGGCATTGGTCGAAGATGAATCTGAAAATGAGTGTGTTCAACAATCCAAAGAGATTGAAAAATGTGCATATGACAACAGTGAAGAAAATGAAGAAGGTTTTGAATAAGGTGAAAGAACCTTGCCATTGTGTTTTTCTTCTTTCAAGTTGTTGAAGCAAAATGTTTATAATGTTTCAAATCAGAAATCCTCTAGGCATGATGTTGAATATGAAGAAAGCAGTGGAATTGCAAATGAAAACTATCTTCCATTATGTTTTTCTTCATTTGAATTGTTGAAAGTAAATAATGAGATAACAGAGGAAGCAGGGAAGTTTGACTGCATTCAGAATGACACTGTTTTACATGAGCAAATTGTTATCAGTGAGGAAGACCAACAACCTTCTCATGCATTTAATGACCGTGTTGCTGATTACATGGAAGGTTATTTCAGTTCAGATTTGTAGCATGTGCTCAAATACTAGCTTGAAAATAAAGATGATGGTCAATCAACGACAGTGTTAGATATGGATTGCTTTCCACCAAGGGTTTAATTTCAACCAACACTGTGTTCTGATTCAAAAGATTGTTATTTCTAGCATTCTAAGCAGATTTTTCAGCCTCTTGGTGGCGATCAACATGTTAAATCACATGAAAACAAGAATACAATGGAAAGGGTGAAACATGATTGTTGTTTTGTGCATGTTTTAGAGGATCCATTTGCAGTTTTGTTGGAGGCAGTAAACAATCCCAATGTTTTTATTTTTTTGAGATTTGAATTTATAGGTAAATTCTTGAATGAATTACCAGTTAACATGATTTGGAGAAAGCATGTGAAAAGAAAACAAACAATGGATAAAATGCTTGCATGGTTGCATTGGAATTATGATTTCACTTGATTGCCAGTTCGTTTCAACAGTTAGGGTAGGTAGGTGCGAATAAGCTTGTTGGTCAAGTATTTTTCAGTTTGGAATTTCAGTAGTGTGTACAATCAGATTTTAGCGGTGTATTCAACGTTCAGTCTCCAGTTGAGAGCAGTGTGCAGAATTTGGTTTTCAATGGACACTGGTGATAGGTCGGAGCAGGGTACACACACTTGTTTTGGGAGCAACCCAATGGGTTAGACACTGGGTCTACGAGTTCTTTGCTACCTCACTGGGAGGATAACATCCCCATTGGAGCCAATGCTATCACATGCTAATTTGCATTAATTTTTCCAAAGCATCTTGTCCTTGTGCTATCTTTCCACTCAGATTTTAAAACTTTTTCACCAGCTTTGTCAAGCTCCCATCACCTAAATCCTTCACTCAACTGATCATCCAAAATAGTCATGTCCTCCATGAGTAAAAAATTGGCAAATATCCCAAACCTATATCTAGCCTTAGTGCTTATCTAAATCCCTCAGTTCCATCACTTCATTCATTTTTACCCTTATTATCATATTCCCGTTGAAAATTAAAAATATTTCTTTTATTAAGCTTAAGCACCCTTATCCTATCCACAAAGTCATGTGATAAGCCTCATATGCCCAAAGTCCTTAGAAAATGGAAAAAAAGGGTTTATTATTATTAATATAAATATTTTTATATTAAAATATTTATATTAATATTTAATCCAATATTTAATTCATGACCTCACGTCAAATCATGGGCACGAATATCAAATTTTAACATTGAAAAGTCTATGATTTGTTTTCATAAACCCGAGGCATATGATGATAGTTTTCAAGGAATGCATTTCAAAACAAATCATGGAGTTTCCAATGCCATAAAAAATTTCTTCCTCCCGATGGAAAAATTTCACAGAAGTGAAAATTAAATTTTACCGCAAAGAAATAAAGGTTTTTGAATGAGAAAATGTATGTGGACTAAAGATTTGGATAATTGTTTATCCAAAGTTTTTACAGAAGTAAAATAAGAGGATTATTTTTTTTTTACCAAAGATGGTAACCAAGACATGGTTTTCAAAACCATGGGAAACGAACCAGTCAATAGTTTTCACAGTGAAAGGGTAAATATTTATTGAGAAAAACAAAACATGGTTTTCAAAACCACGTGAAGCAAGCAATAAATGTTTTTTCAAAACCACATGCATGGATTAAAATATGGAAATTTAATTCTATAGGATAAAAAATATTTGAGAATTATTTTTATTCAAATATATTATTCCCAAATGTTTAAGGAGAATATGGATAAATGAAATTATATTTGAAAGAGTACAAGTGACATTTCAAAGAGAATGTAGCAGAGGAAGGAACTGAAGCGCCAGAAGAATCGACAACTGGATAATAAAACGTTTTTCTGTTAATCATTATAGTCGATTCTCATACCAAAACTGTCATTTGTAATTATTATAATAAGTTTTAGAAGCTAAAACGTTTCAGTTCAACTATTGTAATCAGTTTCTAACTAAAGGAACCCAAATTGTATAAGTATTAGAGGTTCCAAATGTATTAATGTTGGCAGAAATGCAAGGGCACGATTTAGCTATTTGAACTTGAATGTAATTTTCTGAAGTTGAATAGAATACATTTTCAGAAGTCTTTGAAATCTCCATGAAAAGATTCTAATGGTGGTGATATGAGTTTTGTCTTCTCTCTTTGTATGCATTTCCTATGTTTCTGATTCCATTAGCATTGTCTTCTGTTTAAATTGGATAGTTTAAAGGTYCATAATTCATCTTATGATGCTTTTGGCTTAAGCAATTTAAACTGTGTAAGTTTCTTCATAACTAATTCAGAATTCATTTCACTAATGCTCTGATGCAGTTACTTGTTTTCTCCTTTCTTCTTACACTCTGCAAATTAAAAATTACAACTCTGATTCATCACCTCATTTAGCCTTAATCCTCTAGAGAGTTATACTGACCAGTCAGTGTTCCTATTCTTTTTTCAGAAATTCAACTCCATAGCCCTGAGTGTCCTTCCCCTTCCTTGCCAAAAAATTTATAAAGCCCCTCAAAGTGTCCCTCCCCTTCTTTGCTAGCAAAATTTATAAAAACTCCCCAAAAACAAACTAAACCTAGCCATTGATTGCCAAAGAAACACCAAGTGACACGAGAGAGCCCTCTCTGAGCTGAGCAGGCTAGTACCCAACTCTAAAGTTGGTTTGTAGGTTACCTCTGTTGTTTGTTTTATCAGGCGAACAAATTTACAGAGTGATAACACACAGCCAATTCATTTCCATTGGACATGCATTAACCATTTAATTAATTTAATTTTTTCCCCTTTAGCTAACTGCACTAACCAAGTTTTTCCAAGCTTGCTTCTTGGAAATTGTAATCTTTCCACCATCTTAGGATATAGGTAACTATTATTAGTTCATGAATCAATTAAAATAACAATGGGTTGGTCATTAATCTTACCTTCCACTTCAATCATGTGCGACTGAAACTTAGCTTGCTTGTTATCCAGGGCTACGTAAATCCTAGGTACATTTCTACCCACGTCTTCAAGTTTCGTAGCTTGTTGTACACTATGCACAATCCTCGCTTTTTCACTTCTTTAAGGGAAATCTCTATACATATGATCTCTGCCACAACTCGACATTGAATATTATTTTTCCTTGGATTTTTCCCCACTTTCTTCGTCATTCTGGGATCCTTGGATGTTGGTTGTCCTTATGCAATATTTTTGAAAAATAATGGCTTAGTCCCCTTCTACCTCTGTTCCACCTTGCTTTTCATCTTGTCTTAAAGCCTTTTGGAAAGTTTGTATTCTCCTTTGCTGATCATAAATACATTTATCATGCCTTATGGTTTCCTCCAATGTCTTGGGGTCATCATATCGTATCTTGTCATTGATAAATGAGGGCAGCCCACTCATGTACCTCTGAATTTTAACTTGCTCATCCTTGATGAATGCAACATATTTCAACAACTCTAAGAATATTTTTTCATACTCATCTATTGTCATACTCTCAAGCTTGAGTTCAAAGAACACCTTCATTTTCTTGTCATACTATCTCTTGGTTAAGTATTTCTTTTGAAAATACTTATTGACTCCCTCCAAGTAACCTTCTTTTCATCAATGTCCTGCACTTGCATGAAATGATCCCACCACATTGATTCTTTTCCTTTTAGCTAATAGATGGAAATTCTCCCTTATGCCCACGTAGAATAATTATGCAGCTGAAAGTACTTCCTCATAACCAACAACCGGGTCTCTACATCCTCATCCTTTTTTTGTTCATCATCAAATGTAGGTCACTTGATTTTATTCGTTTCTCCCTACAACTCATCCACCCTAGACCTCCTATTATGCTTTCTGACAGGAGATGGACTTGAAATATTGTGTGACCTCCTAGTTGAATACCTTGGAGAGTGACGATGATGCCTATCAACACTTCTTGTTTATCATCATGAGATCTGCGACTTTTTGACCTACTTGTGTAATGTACCTGATCCAAACCCTTTGTAATTGTACATATAGGCTGGTGATCCATTGGTACCAATTGTAAATGTAAATGTACATTTAGGTTGTTGAGCCGTTGGCACTAAGTTTTGGTGTTGCACACACTTGAGTAGTGCGTGGAGAATTGATATCAAAGACATGGTAAGCACATTTCATAGTGTTGCACACAATTGGGTAAGTGCACACATTTTACAGTGTTGCGCACAGTTGAGTAAGTGTGCGATAATGACTTGGGAGTGTGTGCAAAGCTGAGTTATATATATGTATATATATGGCTGTATATGCATTGAAGCCAAAGAGCCCGTGTGATTATGAGGCTGGTGAGCCAAGACACAGATAGGCCAATGCACCTATCCATGTAAAAGTAATCATACACAATTATTAATATAATATTACATTGCTGTGTCGTGGTAGACTCAGATGAAAAGAGATGGGGGTATGACTCCACCAGAAAAGGGAAAAGGAGGTGAGATTTAAGTCTTAGGGAATATTCTATAATATTTTCGGAAAAGTGTAAGTTTATGAATAATTATTTTATCCTAAGTTCCCGAGTGGAGGGAGCGAGTCACCAAGTGGCTTAAAGTTACTTCTGAAGGTGACAAGTGTTGAGCTGAATGAACACAATATATATTTTCGACCTTAGTGTATTTTGGGGGGGATTATTTAGTATTCACTTTCTCGTGTGTAGAAGGCGGCCAAACCATCTAAGAGAGGAGGACTATTACCTTATCTGCACAGAGAAGCTTGTAAGAAATTTATGTTCTGTAATCAGAGTTTTATTGTCGAAGAGGTAGATTGTCAGACCAGTGAGTAGTCTCTCTAGGTGAGATATTTGTTGTTGAAGAAGCATGTTATCAGGAATGTGAGCATGCTCTCTAGGTGAGAGTTTTGTTGAGAATTTTTTCCTAGTGCGTTGGGCATTAGTCGCAGGGCTCGAAGACTTCCTGTCTACCATGTTGCTGGTAACCCTAGAAGGGAAGTGGGGCAACTAAAGGAATATCAAGCAGAGAAGGGGAACACTTCCTTGGGGCTGATAGGTGTGTGGGGAATGAGAGAATACAATCTAGTTTCATCAACGAGCACCTTAGCCTGAGATGTTATTTTGAGAATAAGACCTTATCCTGTCACTAGGAACCATTTTTCCTTGGTGGAGTTAATCCCGAGATTGGGGGTGACCTGTTGCTGAAATATTATGAGCAACAAAGCCTATGTCTGGGAGGAACACCCGAGTTATGCATGCAGTTGGTGACTTTCATAAAATATAAGTGTTATTTATGTGCTTGTCTCATTTATTGTGTGCTTATTTATCTACGATTGACATGGGTTAATTATTTTATGTTGTCGCATATAAGTAATTGCTATTATTTTGTTTAATGTTGCTTGCACATGTAAGTGTGGTGTTTATAGTCATTATTGTAGTGGTGCATGAGTATGATAGTTATTGTTAGTTTTCTTGTTAAGTTATCCTTTGATATTGGTCATGAGTCTCTGAGGAAAGGATTGAATGGTAGGGTGCACAAAAAAGTAGCTTGTGTGCATAGGATGATGGAACTCATGTGCGTGTTCAGGAAAATAGACTTTACGTATAGGGAAATCAAAATTGGTGTGTGATGCCAGGATGGTTGTGCACACAATTGTGCTGTTTGATCAATATGTTGGTGCACGCAGTTGCCTGAGTTACTTCCGCTGCTTAAAATTGTGTTAAAAGGATAACGTTAGTGTGGCACAACTCATTTTGAGGTTTAACACACTACTTCAAGTGATACTACATAGACTAATGTTTAGTATAAAATATGCGCAAAGGATTTTTAGAGTAGCTTTGTTCAATAGTATGATGAGTGATATTACAATATGGTTGGTTCACAACTACATAAGTTGAGATTGTGTGCCATGGCCCAACCTGGGTGGCTGGGGATGTTACATTATGGTATCAAAGCCATTGGTTCAACACTGGACTTGTATGGGCCAGAGGTCAACGAGACGCATCAGAGTTCCAATTTCAATACTGAACCTGCATGAGCTGAGTTCTACTTAAGGAAAAAATTGGTCTGGTAAGTGGTCGAATTTGGAATTTCACCACGGCCTTGGTACACATTAAGTAAGAATGTGAATATGTGCATGCTAAATTCATGATATTGCAGGGTGTGAAACTAGAACTGTGCAAAAAATAATGGTGCGTGGGTGTGCACACTAAAGGTTTGGGGTTGCACAAAATAAATTGTGGTGTATGTGCATTACTGATACACAATGTACATGTTGAAATGGACATCACACATTGACATGTGTTGAATACCAGTGCACACATGTGATTCAAAAGGAAGGATTTTGACAAAATGGTGCAGAGTTTCATGAATTCATTTAATAAATCTTGTTGTCTGCACATTTTGCAGAATTATTAGTGATTGGAGTAGGAAAAAACCAGTGCAGTAGGTCAAAAGCATGGAAGATGCATAGAGGACTTATAGTCCTGATGATGAATTCAAGGATTTGAATCTTGGTTTGGGTGATGATGGTACATAATCCAAGGAGGAGCGCATGAACTTGGTAGAAACCATAAAAGGATTGTAAAAAGATGTCTAAAGATATAAAGTTGATATGAAAGGCTTATGAGAGCCAAGGAACAGCAAGATGACTTCAATGTCAAATTGATGCAGAGCTTGAATAGAGTAGAAAATAAAATGGATAAGGAGACAAAGTTGAGTAGGTCAAGGAATCGCAGGTCTCATGATGAGAAAATAAGAGAAGAAAGAAGTGCTGGTAGGCATCAACCTCACTTGCCAAAGAATTATTTTAGGAAAGTGTGCATTAGTTCGAGTCTATCTCCTATGAGAAAGCATAAGAGAAGGACTTGGGTGGACAAGCTATATGGAGAAATGAATAATATTAAGCTTCTTACCTTTGATGGTAAGCACAAGAAGGATGAAGATTCAAAAACTTGGTTGTTGGGTATAAGGAAGTACTTCCAGCTACATAATTATTCTACACAAGCAGAAGGAAGAATTTGTATCTATCAACTAAAAGGAAAAACATCAATGTGGTGGGATTAGTTTGTGCAAGTGAAATACAATAATGAGAAGAAATATATTTGGATGAAGTTCAAGAGGTATTTTTGAAAGAAATGTTTAACCAAGTGGTACTGTGACAAGAAAATGAAGGAGTTATTTGAACTCAAGCTGGGGAGTATGACGATAGATGAGTATGAAAGGAGATTCTTAGAGATGCTGAAATACGTTGCATTCATAAAGGATGAACAAGTTAAAATTTAGAGGTACTTGAGTGGGTTACCTTTAGTAATCAGTGACAAGATACAATATGATGACCCCAAGACATTGGAGGAAACTACAAGGTGCGCTAAGTGTGCTTATGAGAAACAAAGGGGAGGATCGACTTTCCAAAAGGCTTGGGAAGAAAATATGAAGAGCAAGATGGAACATAGGAAAAAGGGAGCTAAGGCACCATTTTTCAAAAACACTGCACAAGGACAACCAACTCTCTAGGAGACCAGAATGTTAGAGACAGTGGGGAAAAATCCATGACAATAATATATTCAGTGTTGGAATTGTGGCGGGGATCATATGTGTAGAGATTTACCTCAAAGAGGTGATAAAGCGTTGACTAAGAACAATGTACAACAAGCTGCGACAATTGAGGACATGGGAATAAATGTGCCTAGGATTTTCAAATATAACAAGCAAACTGAGTTTCAGTCGCACATGATTGAAGTGGAAGGTAAGATTAATGATCAACCGATTGCTATTTTCTTTGAATAAAGAGATATTCATAGTTATCTAGATCCTAAGATGGTGGAAAGATTCTAATTGTCGAGGATCAATCTTGGAAAATATTGGTTAACGCAGTTAGCTACAAGAGCAAAAAGGAAAATTAATGAAATGGTTAAGGCATGTCCAATGGAGATGAATGGACTGCGCACAAAAGATGATTTGAATATCATACCTTTGGGTTTTTATGATTTCTTCATTGGTATTGATTGGTTGGATGAGTACCATGCTATCCTGAATTGTTACAATAAGGCATTCACTTGTTCGGATGAGGAAGGGAACTTAAGATCAGTTCAAGGAATTCTAAGAGCTGTAACTATCAGAGAAGTTTCATCCTTGCAATTGAAGAATATCCACAGGAAAGGATGTCAAGTATTTGCAGCTCACATGGAAGAGACACATGAGGATAAATTGACAAGTGTCAAAGATTACACATTACTGAAATAGTATGAGGATGTATTTAAAGAGATATCAGGATTGCCTCCGAAGAGAGATATTGATTTCTCTATAAATTTGATGCTGGGAAAAGCACATGTATCCAAGACTCCCTATCAGATGAGTATGCCAGACTTGAAGGAGTTGTAGATGCAACTTGAAGAGATTCTAAAGAAGGGGTATATACGCCCAAGTGTGTCGCCTTGGGGTGCCCCAGTATTGTTCTTGAATAAGAAGGATGGTACACTGAGACTTTGTATCGGCTTCAGGAAGTTGAACAAGGTAATAGTAAAGAACATATATCCTTTGCCAATAATAGATGACCTCTTTGATCAGTTGCAGGGTGCACAAATATTTTCTAAGATTGATCTCAGATATGGATATCACCAAGTGAGAATTAAGGAAGAAGACATCAACAAGATGACCTTCAGAAAGAGGTATAGCCATTATGAGTTTACAGTGGTGCCATTTGGGTTGTCAAATGCATCGTCTATCTTCATGTGTTTGATGAATGGAGTTTTCATAAGTTATTTAAATAAGTTTTTCATTGTATTTCAAGATTACATAGTTATTTACTCAAATTCTGAAGAGGAGCATGAGCAAAACTTGAGAATGGTACTGCAAGTATTAAGGGAGCATCAACTTTACACGAAGTTGAGCAAGTGCTCATTTTATCAGTGATGGATTCATTATTTGGGTCATATTATTTCCAAGTAAGGAATAGATGTGGATCAAAAAAAGATGAAATCCATTGAGAAATGGTCGACACCAAGAAATGTCATATTGGTAAGGTCCTTTATGGGACTTGCAAGTTATTACAAAAGATTTATTTAAGGCTTCTCATAGATTGTGCATCCAATTACATATTTGCAAAATAAAGGTGCGTGATTTGAATGGACTCTGGATTGTACAAGTATTTTTCATCACTTGAAAAGTTTGTTGACAAGTGCACCAATTTTGAGAGTTGATGATCCTGATGAAGACTTCGTTGTGTGCATGAATGCATGCAAGGAAGGGCTCAGTGGAGTCCTTAGTAATAATGGGCATGTGGTATGCTACAAAACAAGAAAGTTAAAAGAACATGAAAGATTCTATTCCACTCATGACTTGGAATTGGCAACCATAGTGCATGCCTTGAAGATGTAGTGGCATTATCTCATGGGTAAAATATTTGAGATAAGAATGGATCATAATGGTCTAAAGTATCTGTTTGGACAACCAATTTTAAATGCCATATAAAGTAGGTGGTTATAATTCCTAAGTGAGTATGACTTTGACATAAAGCATATCAGAGGAAAATATAAAAAGGTGGCTGACGCACTCAGTAGGAGGGTGCATGAGATGCATGCTACAACCATTAGCATGTATAAATTGGATTTGTGTGACATAATTTTAGAAGTTTCCAAATTAGATCAACACTATGTGGACATAAAGGAGACTTTACAATGGGGTATGTCATAGAAAAAAATTGAAGGTTATGCGTTGAGAGAGGATGGGATCCTCATGTATAAACGCAGATTCTATGTGCCAAAATATCAAGAGTTAAAAAGTATGATATTGTCAGAGATGCATAAGGTTCCTTATGCAGGACATCTATGTTACCAAAAGACCACTGTCATAGTAGAAAAAAAAACTATTGGCCAGGTATGAAAAAGGAGGTTGCTAATTTTATTTCTCGATGCATTGAATGTCAAAAGGTCAAGGATGAGCACAGACATTCAACTAGTTTGCTACAACCGTTTCTCATTCTTGAGTGGAAATGGGAAGTTATAACTAAGTTTCCTAGGACTGCTAAGCAACATGATTCTATTATGGTGGTGGTGGAAAATTTTACTAAAGCTACCCATTTTATTCTAATGAAGTGAGTGCACAAGGAAATCGACATTGCTGAGATTTACATGCGAGAAATTGCTAAAATGCATGGTGTACCTAGAAAATTGTGTCTGATAGAGATTCCAAGTTCACCTCAAACTTTTGGAAATGGATATTCAAAGGATTTGGAAAAAATATAAACTTTAACACAACATATCACCTTGAGTCAGATGGACAAACAAAGAGGGTAAATTAGGTGATGGATAAGCCATCAAAATGGGAAGACTACCTTCACTTGGTAGAGTTTTCTTACAACAATGGGTATCAAGCATCTTTAAAGATGAGCCCATTTGAAGCACTATATGGTAGAAAGTGAAACACGCCAGTGATTTGGGACAACCCAACAGACCATACAATAGTTGGGACAGATATGCTCCAGGAAATGGAAGAGAAGATGGTAAAGATAAGGCATAATTTAAAGGCTTCCCAAGACAGGCAGAAAATATGCACAAATAAAGGCAGAACCCACAAAGAGTTTAAAGTGGGCGATCACATGTTTTTGAAAGTGAAAGCTAGGCGTCGTTCCCTGATGTTGGGAAAGTGTTCTAAGTTAGCAACACGCTATTGTGGGACATTTGAAATCCTAGAGAGGATTGGTCCTGTCACATATATGCTTGCATTTTCTGCATCCTTGTGTATTCATAATGTTTTCCATGTGTCATTATTTAAGAAGTACGTACTTGATGCTAATCATATTATTGATTGGATTGTGATTCGGGTGGAGCTAGAAGGTGATTTCTGAGTGCGACTGATTTGCATATTGGATCAAAAAATCAAACAACTACAGAATCGAGTCATGGAGTTGGTAAAGATCCAATGGACCTGGTACGGTCCTGAGGATGCAACTTGGGAGCGCATGGATGCTATACAGGTAGAATATCCACATCGTTTTGAAGATTTTATAATTTTTTCATGTAGATGTGTATATGATGCACTGAGGACAATGCGTAAATAAGAAGGAGGGGAATGTAATGTCCCTGATACAAACACCGTGTAATTGTACATATAGGTTGGTGAGCCATTGGTACCGATTGTAAATGTAAATGTACATTTAGGCTTGAGAGACATTGAAATTAGTTTTGGAGTTGTACGCACCTAACTAGTGCGCGAAGAATTGCTATCAAAGACAGGGTGCACACATTTCATAGTGTTGCGCACACCTGGGTAAGTGCGCACATTTCACCGTGTGTGCGCACGCACCTGGGTAAGTGCACACATTTCATAGTGTTGCATGCACTTGGGTAAGTGCATGGTAATGGCTTGGGAGTGTGCTCATAACTGAGTTATATATATATATATATATATATATATATATATATATATATATATTGAGGCCAGAGAGCCTGTGGGATTATGAGGCTGCTGAGCCAGGATGCAGATAGACCGACGCACCTGTCCATGTAAAAGTAATCATACTTAGTTCTACATATAATATTACATCGTTGTGCACAAAAAACTCAGACAAAAAGAGATGGGGGGATCACTCCACCGAAAAAGGGAAAATGAGGTGAGACTTAAGTCTTAGGGAATATTTTATAATGTTTTCAAAAAAGTGTAAGTTTATGGATAATTATTTTATCCTAAGTTCCCAAGGGTAGGGAATGAGTCACCAAGTGGATTAAAGCTACTTCTGAAGGTGACAAGTGTCAATTTGAAGACATGTAATATATATTGTTGGCCTTAGTGTATTTTGGAGGGGAATATTCATTATTCACTTTCTCGTGTGCAAAAGGGGGTCAAACCATATGAAAGAGGAAGACTATTACCTTATATGCACAAAGAAGCTTGTAAGGGATTTCTGTTCTCTAATCAGAGTTTTACTGTTGAAGAGGCAGGTTGTCAGGCCCGTGACCAGTCTCTTTGGGTAAGAGATTTTCTTTTAAACAAGCGGGTTTTCAGGCCCGTGAGCATAATCTCTAGGTGAGAGTTTTTCTGAGAAATTTTCCCTGGTGTGCTGGGCATTATTCACAGGGCTCAAGGACTTCCTATCTGACCTATTGCTGGTAACCCTCGAAGGGAAGCGAGGCATCCAAAGATCTATTGAACATAGAAGGGACACAGTTCCTTGGATATGACAGGTTCCCGAGGAATGAGTGCATGTAGGTTAGTTGCAACAATAGGTACCTTGGACTAAGAAATTATGTTGAGAATCAAACCTTAGCTTGTCACTAGGAACCCTTTTTCCTTGGTGGAGTTAAACGCCATCTTGGGGGTGACCTGTTATTGAAATATTATGAGAAACATAGTCTATGGCTGTGAGGAACGTTTGAGTTCTACGCGCAGTTGGTTACTTTCATAAAAGACAAGTGTTCTTTATGTGCTTGTCTCGTTTACTGTGTGCTTATTTATCTATGTTTGACATGGGTTAATTCTTGTATGCTGTCGCATATAAGTAATTTTTATTATTCTGTTTAATGCTGCTTGCACATGTAAGTGTGGTGTTGATATTCATTATTGTAGTGGTGCATGAGTATGACAATTATTGCTAGTTTTCATGTTAATTTATCCTTTAACATTGGTCATGAGTCTCCAAGGAAAGGATTGAATGGCCAGGTGAACATGAAAGTAGCTTGTGTCCATAGGAGGCTGGAACTCATGTGCACGTTCATGGAAATAGACCCTGCACACAGGGAAATCATAATTGGCGTGTGACGCTAGGGTGGTTGTGCACACAATTGTGCTGTGTGATAAATATGCTTGTGCAAACATTTGTTTGAGTTACTTCCACTACTTAAAGTTGTGTTAAAAAGAGAAAGTTAGTGTTGCGTGATTCAGTTTGAGGTTGAATACACTACTTCAAGTGATACTGCGTAGACCAATGTTTAGTATAAATTATGAGCAATGGATTTTCAGAGTAACTTTGTTCAGTAGTATGCTGGGTGATGTTACAATATGTTTGGTTTAGAGCTATAGAATTTGAGATTGTGTGACGTGGACCATCCTGGGTAGCTAGGGACGTTACAACTTGACTTTGTCTCCTTATCCATTTTCCTTTATATTATGTCCAAGCTTTGCATCAACTTGATATTGAAGTCATCTTGTTGCTCCTTGGATTTCATAATCCTTTCATGATCAAATTTATAGCTTTGCACCTTTTTGCAGTCCCTTTCTAGTTTCTACCAAGATTATGCGCTCCTCCTTGGATTGCGTACCATCAACACCCAAACCGACATACAAATCTCCGAATTCATCATCATGGCTATAAGTTCTCTGCACAACTTCCATGTTTTTTTTTGACTTTTTGCAATGATTCCATCCTGATCTAATCACTATTAATTCTGCAAAATGTGCAGAAAATAGGATTTGTTAGACGAATTCATGCAATAATTTCATGAAAAATCTGCACCATTTTGTCATATTCCTTACTTATGATTTCTTGGATGATTTTTTTTAACATCCCAATTCCAAAATTTTCGGGTGAATAATTGGACTCCTTTGTACATATACATATACATATATAACTCATATTGATGCACACTTCTAGGTAATATCCACGCACTTACTCAAGTGCACACAACACTTTGAAATCTGCACACTCTTCCTTTGATGTGAAACCACGTGCACTTACCCAGGTGTGCACAACACTATGAAATGTGTGCACCCTTTCTTTGATAACAATCCTCGTGCACTACTTAGGTGCGCGTAAAACCAAAAATTGGTGCCAATGGATCACCAACCTATATGTACATTTACATTTACAATTGGTACCAACGACTCACCAGCCTATATGTACAATTACAAATGGGGTTCATATTAGGAACATTATGTGGGTCTTGTAGATTTCATTTATTATTGCTGGAACTTTAATGAGGAGAAGCTATTTTTGGACAAGTCATTTTCTAGAGAACTCTGATTCCTATGCGTATCTGCTGTGAACTATTCTTCTACTTTTTATTATCACCTAAGTTGTGTGAGAATGTATTTCAAACTGTCGACTATTCTTATGTGTAGCTGTTGCATTCTTATTTTTGTTTTTATAGAAATTTTTGTATGAATTTGTGAGTATATGATTATACATGTTTTTTTTAATATTGGAATATTCTGGGTTTGCAATCATTTACTCATATTCTTATTTTTATTCTCAACAAACTAATTCAATTGGTTATTGATAGGAGCATGTGTGATTATGTGATTTCTTTCTGGTTACTGTTAGTCATGTTTGGCCACATGCATTTTCATCTTAGATTAGTTGTATTTCATTCTTTAGTTTAGAAAACTATCAACAATGGACCAAGTACCAAGTCGCAACTGGTAAAACCCCAAATTAGTAATGGTTGTCGGGCTAGAATCCATATGGGTTCCCTATTCCAAACAACGTGAGGTCTAATTGGGATTTCTCACTGAGGGTAACCCATGCTATTGGCTAAGGTCATTTCAACCTGTCAAAAAAATTGACGCTAGAAGGAGGGCTTAATGACAAGCTAATCCGCTTTGAGCATTTGTTTATGAAATATTTTAACCAACCCACGACTCCTCTCAATATTTGTGTATGGGATTAGCCTTTGAATATTCCAAAAACCTTAGGTGGAATCCAAATAAAGATAGTTGATCTCTTGTCAAATTTGAAGTTCGATGGTGAAGGGAAAGTCTCTGCATTCATGCATCTTAATCGATTTAACATTGTGCGTTAGAATATTAAAATTGTCCGGGACAATGAAATGTGCCAATTGTTTATCCTCACATTGGAAGGATGAATCAAGGCTTGGTATATGACATTACCAACCAAATCAATTCATAGATTCAAAATTATCATGAAAATATTTATCACTTCTGATGTAAATTATAACTATTAAGAACTCTGTATTGAGCTTGAAAGAATCCATATGAATATAAATGAACCTCTGGATTATTTCTTTTAGATATTTATTCAAATTAGTTGTGGGTTTATTGAAAATGGTAGACCATTTGACAAATAAGTCCTTGACTGGTTTTCATACCTTCTCTCTATCCCTAAAGAAGATGAGTTACCCTCAAACGTTGAGAAAAATTTATATCATCCTGGGTGTTTCCTACCTGATGTATTACCCTAACTGATTTTTGAGACATACCCATTACAACTATCATTGATGGAGGTAGAGTCACTGAAAGAAAACAATTTAGAGAGTGAAAAGGTATCTAACCTACAAGAAATGATTTCTTGGTTCCTTGATCCAGATTTAGACAATGATAATTGAACCACCTTCCATTAAAAGGGAATCATTTTGGTCTCAAATATCACAGATGACGATCTTTGGGTCTCTTGTACTATGCCAATCTGATTTCAAATCTGTATTTGATAAATAATCAATTTCTGAGGTTGGTGTAGATTTGATTGATAGGTTAACTTTGGAAAACATAGAGCTTATATCTTCTAAGGAAAATTATGAACTGAGAAGATAGGATATATAAGACATGATTTCTAGCCAATACTTTGTCATTGAAACATATGAATTTCCTTAAGAGTTCTGAAACTCCTTAATCTTAGAGTGAGAATAGATCAATGATTTTTCCTTCATAATTGTATTGTATACCCACCTTGAATATCAAGAGAATAATGAATATGTCACAGTTTGTGAAAAATCTCTTGTTGAAGATATCAAGTCATTTCCAGAGTCTAAAAATTTCTATAGCCTCTACACAAATCTATTTGATAATGGCCACTTACAGGAGAGTCCATTGGCTTATTATAGAATAAAACCTTCATGTCTTTATTCTGAGAATAAAACACCAAATAATGAAGGAGAGTAGGAATATTTCCAAACTTTGATTGATCAAATATCCATTGATAGTAATGGTCCATCTAGGGTACACAATTTTGAAAACTCTATACAATCAAAATTCCTGGAATATAATGAAAGAACAATTGATCATGATAACCCTGTTTTTGATGATTATGTTTCTATTTTGGAAACAAGTCTAAGTATTGATATATCATTCACTTATCCTGTACAACCTGAAACTACTAATCTCTCTGAACAAACATCGATGGTAGAAGAGACCGAGCATGAAGTACAAAAATAATTTTTAGATCCCCATGGGGAACAACAAAAAATAGACAACCCATCATCATGAAAGATAAAGGAATTAATGCACCGATCCAAGAAGCCTAGCAAGATTTTCTTCAAAGTCATGAGTTAATCTCCAAAAGAAGGTACCTCACTTATCCTTGGATTCTGTTTGAATACTCCAACATTGCCCAAATGATTTTTATGATATTATTGGAGATCTCTTGGAGTTATCTTTTGCTCGAGGGTTTCCTCAAACCAATTAGTATCTGATGCTTGTTGTTTTGGATCAACTTCATAGTATATATTTAAATTCTTTCAATCAAGCATTGTATAATATCTTAGCTGCACATCCCTACACGATGCCATAATACTCTTGTGGATATTGAGGTAATTAAATAGTTACATTGGTTTTATGACTTGACATAGCATCCATTGAGCCAATGTAGGTTAGGGTAGGAGTAGGATAGATTTTAATTTCATCCTTTTTTTTTTCTTTTTTTCAGAATAATATTTTGGCTTATTTTGGTTTCTTAAATAAAATCCACGAGATGTTTTATTATATTTTTATTTTTGTTTAATAATAGCTTACTTTAGTTCTAGTCTCTTTTACATAGGAAATTTCTTCTTCTGAATAATCTCTTTTGATTTGTTTTTGAACTTGAATATTGGCTTGAGTTTGGTTTTCCTATGTTTTCTTAAGTGATCCATGTGTAGAATCCTTTTGAAAAGATTTAAAGAGAATTTCCTTGCTTCGTCGACATTCTCATTAACATCGACAATCAAAGATTAGTAAGTTGGAGATCACAATTATGAACCTTTGAACAAGTATATATTGTAGAAAACTTTGCATTACTAGTAAAGTTGGGATAGAATAATCATGATCTTCCAAACAAAGAAATGGGCACTACAACATTGAATGGAATACCTTTCAAATTTTGAGCATATGATCAGATAAGAATGCTTAGACTACTGACCGTTTGAGCCTTCTTTGGATAATGAAAGGAAGTAAATTTTAATTTGATATGATTAGAGATACACCTCCACAAGACAAACCAAATGGTGTTATAATGTAACATGTACATATTTGGATACAGGGGCACTAAGTTCTCTCATAAAATCATCCTTTGATAACCTAAAATTTAACCCCAACACCCAATGGAGATAAGAAACTAGTCTATAAAATAGTTCAAATTATTAGGGGTTTTGAGAAAAGTTGATAATAGATGTACTTTCAATATTAACTAGGTTCATGAATTAAGGAATGTACAACAAGAAACCAATTCACCTACAAAAATACAACCTGTTGATATGTAATTCCATGTTCAGGGATAGCCTAAAGAAATTGTTATGGGAAACTTTTCGTTGCCATTTATTGTGCACGATGCATAATCTATTTTGGTTTAAGAGATGGAACCTGGTCATGATTCAAGCATACCAAATCTACGATGAAAATTTGAAGAGACAATAATCACAATACCTACATTCTCCATTGAAGACAATGAGAAGACTAGAGAGATGAAAGAGGCATAATTTTTCAAGCTTCCTCATATCGTCTCAAGAGAGGTGCTAGAATGAGCTTTATCTTTTGATGACTAAATTCAGGTAAAAGAAATAGAACCTCAAGAACATTTCCCTTTCGCAAGAAATATGTGGTATGGATCATCCCATGAAGATTACAACATATCCAACAAGATTTTAGAACCTTAAGAGAATGTGAAACCAATTCTACAACCAATTGTCATGCATGGTAAAATAAATATAATGATGGTCAGAAAAGTTGTTTTCAGTAAGCATCACCCCATAGTAGCCAATTGATCATCATAATTAGAGTCATATTTTGTGTTAGTCTCCAGTTTTGACTATATTTTTGCTATATCATGTCAAATATACCTCCATTCTCATATCTAGTATCATTTCCTTTTGGCCTTACCATGACACATTTGACATCCTTTTACAACTAAATGGGGCTATTCAAGGTATTCTTATGATTCAAGTTATTTTTAATGTATTTTTATATTTTAAACTAATGTTGATACTAACGTAACATGAGTTAGGTACTATTCCTTTGAAACAGAACTTATCAGTACCAGGTACCAGCTCGCACTTAGTGGAGATACCAAAGAAGCTGCTGAAGACTTGCACGATGTGGCCAGAGTGGATTGACGGTCCGATTCATATGATTGATTGAGTCATAACTCAATATGCTGACTCAGGGCGAGATTGTAGAACCGTTTTATTAGAATGCTTTATGATCCATGCTTCTTGACACTGCGTGTCATGAAGCTATGAAGTTCATTTTAATTGACTATGAGTCATTTTCGGATCTAAGATCCGTTTAGATTAATGCACCTATGTTTAAAACTATTTTGGAGAGGATCTATATAAACTAGGATCGCTCTCAAGAAATGTTGGTTACAATATTCTATGTGATGCAATCTCTGATAATACAAATTTGCTATGCGTTATGTTATTTGCTGTTAAATGATTTGAGTCGTTTTATGAATTATGGAGCGTGAAGTATGAACAATTTTTGCATGGAATGATCTGAGTAGCTCTGGTTTCATTTTAGGTGATTGCACCTCTTGGTTGGGGCCCGCCAACAGGTTCAAGTCGTTGTCTCTTTTTCCACAGTAGAGTTAGTTTATTTCAGTATTTTAGAATCTGCATGTAAGTTAGTTTATTTGAGTTTGGGAATTACTTTGTTAGATTCTTGCTTAACCATTCTTCGGATTAGATCAGTTCCAGTGTGATATCATCTCATAGATTGATGAATGTTGAATGCGTTATTTATCCCTGTAGAACTTGAAGAATGAACTAGATTTTCTCTGTTTCTAGTTTTCAATCTGATCATGATTTAAAGGGAATACAAATTTAGATTTACTCTGTCTTGTTAGGATAGTTAGATTACTTTGTTCTATTAGGATAGTCAGCTTATAGTCTGTTTCTAGTTGTCAATTTGATCATGATTCAAACGGAATGTGAGTTTAGATTTAATCTGTTCTGTTAGGATAGTTAGTTTACAGTCGGATTAAAGGAAGCTTCCAGTACCAGTAGGGTAAACATGACATTTATTTGTTTTACCTGTGGTTAGATTTAGAACTATTTTAGATGTTTAGATTAAAAGGTTTTAAAAAATGATCTTTCTTTTATGGCTTAGATAGATATGATGATGATTAGATGTTTAAGCTAATGGTAGATAGTCTTGGGAGATTACATTGGATCAGAAATAGAAGTACCTTTACTTAAACTCAAAACTATTTTCCTTTGATGAATTAAACAAGAGATGATTAGTTTCAAGATAATCATTAGGGTTCAGTTTTTAAGAGTAAGTTTGTGTTTTCTTCTCAGAATAACCTTTAGATAGGAATTAGAATCTTACCAACACATACAATGTAGCAGCTCTAAGATCACTTACCCTGGTTTGACAATTCAGTGTTTTCAGGTAATTAAAAATCTTTAATATAGCAGCCTGACATTTTTGGCGCTCCTGCCGGGGAACGAACCCGGGTCACCCGCGTGACAGGCGGGAATACTTACCACTATACAAGTCCTGATATGATCATTAGGAGATGTGTCCAGGAAGACGAGATTCATGATATCCTTCAGGCTTGTCATGATGGTCCATGTGGAGGACATTTCTCTGATAAGAGAACGACATATAAAGTCTTACAATCAGGATACTATTGGTCGACACTGTTTAAGGATGAAAAAAAATATGTGAGAAGCTGCGATAGTTGTCAAAGGATGGGAAGACCTATCGTAGCAGACGAGATGCCCTTACGACTGGAGGTTGTGATTGAACCATTTGATAAATGGGCACTTGATTTTGTAGGATCGATTTCCCCAATGTCGAGGAAGAAGAAGTACATCTTGGTTTGTACAGATTTTGTGACCAAGTGGGTAGAGGCAAAATACTTATATCAAGCAACTGAGAAATCAGTGATTGAATTTATTTATGAAGATATATTTACCCACTTCGGTGTTCCACGAGATATTGTTACTGATCAAGGTGCCCAATTTACTTCTAAGTTGATGAAAGAACTCATAGATAAATATGGGATAAAACACTGTAATTCTTCCCCATACCATCCACAAGCTAATGGGCAAGTGGAATCCACGAATAAAGTTCTAGAAGCTATTATGACCAAGACAATACATTTACATCACAAAGATTGGGCGGATAGACTTCCAGAGGCTTTATGGGCATACCGRACTACATGGAGAAATACCACTGGTCATACCCCTTATGAATTGGTATTTGGCAAGCAAATTCTCCTTCCCATATAATTTCAAATCCATACCTTCCGCCTAGCAGTAGAGTTGGGGTTGAATTTGGATGAGGCACAGAAGCAGAGAGTCATGCAACTAAACGAATTGGGAGAAATTAGGCAAGATGCTCTTCAAAGAACTATCCTTGTACAAAATCAACGTAGCAAATGGCATGACAAATACATTAAGAAAAAACATTTTCAACCAGAGGATTGGGCATTGCTTTTCGATTCCAAATACAAAACTTTCAAAGGAAAACTTACGACAAGGTGGTTGGGACCTTATGAAGTGGAAACTATTTTTGATAATGGATCTGTAAGAATCAAGAACATAGATGACTCTCAGAACTCCTTTGTAGTAAATGAACATCGATTAAAAGTATATAACAAACCCTTGTCAAGAGATGATTTTCTATAGGAAATTGCCAAACAAACAGAAATAAAGATAGTAGGAGAAGAGTCTTCTCCTCCTGCTAATCCTTGATCATTTATGCTGTTTTAAGATTTTGTAAATAATAAAATTTTACTAGAAAATGAAAAAATCAAATAATAAAATATATATATAAAAAAAACATTTCTTTTTGGATATGTTGATATATTGTCTTCAGTTTTACAGGTTTTTCAAAGCAAGTACAGAATTGAACTTCATCACTCTTTCGCAACAGGTAAGAAGGTAAGACCATTTTATTTTATGAAATTTTCTTATCAATATGCACTAACTTGTTCTGAAATGAATAAATTTGAGCTTATTTGCTCCCTTTGACTGCTCATTAAAGTATGAAAGGGACATTTATCAGGGATAAGATTATTCTTTACCAGGCCTGATGAATTATGATGAGAAAGAAACCCCCCTGGAGTTTTCTTTTAGCATTTTCTCAGACTCTCAAAACATGAGAAAGCAATGAGCATATACTAACTTGGGCTCATAAAATCCACAAGTAAGTGATTACTGTTCCAAAAATTATTTCTGCAAGATTTCTATTTGCACTCGTGTTGGATGATGTGGAATATGTTAAGGTCCACCTTCCAACAAGTCTCACTCCATTGACACCAACACCTTATCTGGAGTAGAGATTAGAGACTATTTAGTACCCTGGACTCTGCATGCCTCAATGGCATATTTCCTTGCTAACAACCATGGGAATACATCAATGTGTCTTGGTTGATAGATCCTACAGGTGACTCGACACCAAGAACTTTATTCGTACCTGTTAGGATGTAATATAGGTACCTTGAGGCCC
Organism: Picea sitchensis; assembly: GCA_010110895.2. Lineage (NCBI taxonomy): Eukaryota > Viridiplantae > Streptophyta > Pinopsida > Pinales > Pinaceae > Picea > Picea sitchensis. Next base: position 257,160 of record SNQJ01S0001768.1, on the reverse strand, counting down.
ATTGACATCATTGGTGGGTCATCTCGCATTGGTTAACGACATTCATTAATGGACGGTAATCCAATGATTTCTTTTTGTGTTCGACTCCAGAACATTTATTCACACAAATAAGAATTGTACCATGGGTTAAAGCNTGTCTCTTGGTTGACAGATCCTACAGGTGACTCGACACCAAGACCTTTATTTGTACCTGTTAGAATGTACTATAGGTCTCTTGAGGCCCATTGACATCATTGGTGGGTCATCTCGCATTGGTTAACGACATTCATTAATGGACGGTAATCCAATGATTTCTTTTTGTGTTCGACTCCAGAACATTTATTCACACAAATAAGAATTGTACCATGGGTTAAAGCTTTGAAGCTGTTGAAGACATAATTTTAATTGATCCCTTTCAGGAAGGAACAAAAGTCAGGTTCAGGGATAACCATCAGATAATTTGCTTTCATAAACAGGAAGTCTTTTTCTCAGTAAGTTATTATTGGTTCAAGTTTCTCTGCAGATTTCGGGTTATTTCATTAGTTACCAGTCAGTGCCAGAACATAATCCATCAGCTACAGTGGTCATCAGAAATACAAATTAAAATTAAAATTTTAGTGCTCTCCAGATACAAACTTGGCCTCAAAGATCTCTACAGTAAGAAATACATAACAAGGGAATAGGTAATCTAATTCAAGTACGCTTAGTTTCATGTTGGTTTAATGTATTAAATTACATATTAATAATTTGAACTGGGAATGCCTCGATACTCCATAATGTTTCATTATACCTATACTCTGTGCCTAATAAACTAATCCGTCTTGACATTTCATATCATGGAAATACACTACATTATCTTGGCTGAATTTGACACGATTCATATGTAATAATATTTTGCAGACGTGTACGACCATCATCATTTCCTTACATGCTATCCATCCTCACGACAATTCAAACGTTCTTCTATGATTCCTCTCACGACTATTTCACACATCATACTCTATTCCTCTGTTGCCCTCATCTAATTCCGCTGCTCACCTGTGGACCTTTCCTGTGATACTGAGTGAAATTATGGTGGCAAATCGTCACGAACCTGAGACTTTTGTAGACTTGGAGGCTCTTCCTGAGTATGAAGCCACCAAACACATTTTTCAGAAAGCTGGATGGGAGCCGTTTTTCAAGAAATTCGATGGGTATGATGATTTAGTTACACTTCAGTTCACGCTGCGTTTTCGCGGTGGAATAGCTAAGGTGGGTGAGCTAGAGTTTGAAGTCACAGAAAAATTCATCTCTGAAGCAATTCAATTACCCAACACTGGTCAGAAATGGATGAAAGGGCCAACCCGTCGACAAGAAGCTCTGCATGCAGCTTCTGCAACCACAGTATCATAAATTACAATGGTTAGAGGGCACATCAAGGTCATGGTTAGAACCAAAATGGGATCAGTTGCTAGCTATTTTCCAATGCTACCTCACTTGCGAAGGACGGTATACGTTCGTGTTTCCATTTCATGCCCGACTCCTGCTACATTTCAAAGGTAACCATTTGATGAATATACCCTATTTTCTGTTGAAGAGTTTAAAGAAAATGGTAGAACAGGTCCGCAAAGCCAAAGATTTTAGAGGTAGCTTATTTAATTTTGGTCTTGTCAAAATATTGATTAATTTTGTGTTATCCCACAAACAAGAAACTTGGGATATGTTCATTGTAAGAACCCTAGCCTCTGACAAATCTAGAGATAAAAATGTTAAGTCCGCTCCTCCACAGAAGAAGCCGAACTCTAAGAAAAAGGGTGTTAAAACCCTAACCAAAATCTGTGATGATCCTAAGAATACACCAGACTACACAATTGAAGCCAGTAATGATAATCCTGGTACAAAAAATTCATTTGATGTCCATGGTTCTGATGGTGTGGAAACTAACCATGACAAAGTGGAAAACACTGTTCCTACAGAGGCGAATGTTGAAATTCCGATTTCTCCTTCAACTGCTATGAATATTATTGATGTGGAACAACTTGAAGAGTTAACTGACAAACCTAGGAGAAATCCTAAATGAAAATGCACACGCACACTGTCAGGTATGGATAACTCTATGCCCAGTTACCCACCATAGGAAAGATTAAAAAGTGTGGATGATCACGAGGAGGCTCCGGAGCCCTCTGAAATGACATGGACTCTTTCCCAACTGATTCGAAAAGTTAGTAAAGTTAATCAACAAGATAATGTGCCCAAAGAAATTGAGCAAGACAAGCCAATTCAAATGCCACTGGATACCCCTGCTCAGGTGTATAAGGAGTTTACTCCTGAACTCAGCCCAGTCGACAACCTTGATCAAGTGTATGATGAGCCTACTCCTGAACTTAGTCTAGTCGACAACCCTGTTCAAGTATATGACGAGTTTACTCCTAAACCTAGTCCAGTCGACACCCATGATATAAGACTAGATGAGTTCACTCACGGGTCCAATCCTCAAACACAACAAGGACATGGTAAAACATTTGAATCTTACTGTGAAATTTCCTCCAGTAAATCCTTGAGACCAATGGTAGCCAGATTAGAAAGCAGGAATCATAGGTTGAAAGAGAAGTTACATGAATACACCATATTGGATCGGCACATCAGAACAGAAAATGAACTCATGAAACTTAGGCAAACTCATTTCTCGTCCAAGATTGAACGATTAAAACGAAAGAATAAAGGTCTTTTCCAGAGGAACAGGAGACTGCAGAAGATTGCCAGGAAGCACATCATCATTAATCGAGTTCTTAAGAAGGAAATCAGAAGCATGAAGAAACATGAGAAATTGCAAATGTTGGTTGTAGCTGTTGCAACACTCTGATGAATCTCAGTTTTTGACTTTTTGTTGTTTGAGGACAGGAAAATACTTCAGTTTGGGGGAATGTTAGTCTCCAGTTTTTACTATATTTTTGCCTATATCATGTCAAATATACCTCCATTCTCATATCTAGTATAATTTCCTTCTGGACTTACCATGACACATTTGACATCCTTTTACAACTAAATGGGGCTATTAAAGGTATTCTTATGATTCAAGTTATTTTTAATGTATTTTGATATTTTAAACTAATGTCGATACTAACGTAACATGAGTTAGGTACTGTTCCTTTGAAACATAACTTATCAGTACCAGGTACCAGCTCGCACTTAGTGGAGATACCAAAGAAGCTGCCGAAGACTTGCACGACATGGCCAGAGTGGATTGACAGTCCGATTCATATGATTGATTGAGTCATAACTCAATATGCTGACTCAAGGCGAGATTGTAGAACCATTTTATTAGATCGATTTATGATCCACGCTTCTTGACACTGCGTGTCATGAAGCTGTGAAGTTCGTTTTAACTGTCTATGAGTCATTTTCGGATCTGAGATCCATTTAGATTAATGCACCTATGTTTAAAACTATTTTGAAGAGGATCTATATAAACTGGGATCGCTCTCAAGAAACGTTGGTTACAATATGCTATGTGATGCAATTTATGATAATACAAATTTGCTATGCGTTATGTTATTCGCTGTTAAATGATTTGAGTCGTTTTATGAATTATAGAGCGTGAAGTATGAACAATTTTTGCATGGAATGATATGAGTATCTCTGGTTTCATTTTAGGCGATTACACAAGGCCACTAACAGGGTTTGAGTAACTAGATGTGAAATTAAATTCTAAAACAACATAGTGCCAAAGCCCATTTAGATGAGTTATTGCATGCCTAATCTTCCTCAAGGATCAGTGTTTTTCAAGAGGTTGCATGAATACTTGTTATGTTATAACACATGAATTTTAAGCCACATGCAGTGCAACCTTTCACCCTTTATTTTCTAGAATAATTTCCTTGTTTATTGCCTATATTTTACCCATCGTTTGTTAAAGGTTTGATCTTTCAGTTGTATTATGGTTTCAAGTTGAAATTTATCTCTTGATTTTTTTGCAGTTGGCTTTGCATTCCACCTTTTCTTCTGAATGTGGTTGCAAGCTTTTGTTTGGAAATGTTTCTTCCCCCGAAGGAAACTTGCATTTTCAATTCATTTTCTTTGAACTCATTGATTGTGGTTGATCGTGCACATGTTTCCCAACCCTATTGCCTCACTTTGGTAGCACCATGCACATAAAACATGCCTGAAACAATCTGCATGTCCTTTTTGGTTTATCAGTTGAAATGCAAGCTCATACTAAAGATACCTTAGTTAGCTATCTTTGGGAAGCTAACTTGTACATAAGTAGTTTCTTTGTTTCAATGCTTTTCAATTTTGGCATCTGAACTCTGCTTATCTTCACTTTGTTGATTTGAGTTTGTTTATAGCTTTCTTCGCTTTGATTTATTTTCTTTGTTTGGCTAGTTCCTCTTCTGAGAATGGCTTGCTCCATCCTTTTTTAGAAATCAACCATTTGTTGTTAATGCTCTTCTTGCTTCAATGTCATGGAACACATTTGGTCAGAATCATGGAAATCCACATTCGATCCAATATACATGAAAATGGTTCCGATTCTTTGTTCATTACCTTAGTCTAGTACTTGAAACTTATATTCTATGGTGGAACACTTCTTGGGCAATCAATGGCTATGATAATTTTAGGCCTTGTTTTGGAAAGATTATCAGTTACCTTTGAGGTTCCACTCACACATCTAATAATGGTTGATGTTTTACTCAAGAGTTGGTGGAGTTCCTAAGGTGTTACATGTAAGGAAGGTGCTTATCATAACACAAACATATCTAAAAAAATTCTCATCCATTGCTATACAAAAGGAGTATGATGCTCTCAATAAGAACGGGACATGGAAGGTGGTGGATCCTCCATTTGGAACCAAACCAATTGGATGTAAGTGGGTCTACATGAAAAGTACAAATCAAGTGGCTCACTTGAAAAGCATAAGGAGAAGCTTGTGGTGAAAGGATATGTGATGTATTGCATCACCCAAAAGATTCCATCTTTGTGGTGTGTCACACCAATTTATTTTCATGCGAAATGTTAGGTCTCCCCAAAGTTTTCATCTTTGAAAAATATCCCATCACTCAATTTTTTTTTCTTTGTAGTGTGTCACACCAAAGCCTATTTTCATGTGAAACATTACATTGCATTAAAATTTACATTCATGCAATATCCTCCTTTTATTGTGTCACACCAAACTTCATTTCCACTCAATACATTGTGTCACAACAAACTTTCTTTCTCTGTGATGAATTCTTTTATCGCATGGATAAAAAATTTCGAAAAGTGTGACATGCCACTCTAACCTTTGTTTTTTTATGATACATACTTCTATAGAAGGAAATTTCTAAGGGTTTCCATTACTTTGTTTGTGTATTGAAATTGGCCAATGATAACCATCGATCTCTTTTTTTCCATTATTTTGTTTAATTAATGACTTGATTTCCTTTTTCTTCTTTTTCCTTTTTTTGTCCCCATTTAGTGTAGTGTTGAAATCCCTATATGTGCTCTATTATTCCTCTAAAAAAATAAGAATAGTTTCAAAGGAATTCCCATCATGTTTTAATTTTGATTAATTAGAGTACATATTACCTTATTGTTTCATCATCATCATATTTTCATCTAAACTAGGTTTGTCTATAATATTGTATTGTTTCATCATCATCATTTCCTATACACCCAATTCTAGAGACAACTGCATTCTTGAGCCTCTCATATGGATGAGATAAATGAGGAAGAAATGATTGCTTATGCACATGAAATAATTTATACACTAGGCTGACTATGCTACAATATCTGAATCAAGTTACTTGCTCCTACAATACCTATTGTACGAGAGGCTCTGTCCAAAATGATTACTTTGCTGCTTATGCTCCTAAAATAATTTATACATGAAAGAATTAAGAATATTTCCAACGGAGAGGCACTTGATTCTCATGGTTTAAATATTGAAGTGGTCAAATGGGGAGGTCAACCGTTGCTACACATATCAAGGATATATTTAATAAATCCATATGGCATGGGTTTCCTACAGACTGACAAGTTAGCAAAGTGATATCAATTCACAAGGAAATTATATAAATAATGCAAGAAATTACATAACTACCATGGTTAATGTTGATGCCCAAAGTGGATAACGACCAAGACCACAAAAATCACCCTTGTAGGGTTGTCAAGGGGAAAATGGGGATCGTAGTTAGGATTTATTTAAGCCCTAAACTAATTGATTGTGTGGTTAAATCAATTGTTCAATTGATTTAGTGGAGTTTTCCCTTAAGGGTACTAGTCTTCTAATAGTATGTGCATGTTTGTTTTTTTGTGATAAGCCTTAGATCATAGATGGTTTCTATTTGTGAGCTTAAAAGAATGCAAATATAATCTCAAAAATTATGCAAAGAGATGAAAAAAACCAACCTAAGATAATAAATGCAGGAAATACTACCAAAGAAAACGGTTAAATGGTTAGAAATTAGTTGTAAATAGAGGTAATATTGTACATACAACTCAACTAAAAATGAAGCTATGCATAGGTTGCAAACATGCTATTATAGATATCAACCATTATTATGCTTGTTACCCCCTAACAACTAGGTGTAACTAGAGGATATTTTTCTCTTGTGATCCTTATCATGAACAAAAGTTCCACAAATGAGATCCATGGTTATCCACATATAGTTGATAGAAGATGCTTCACACATTTTTTTTTATCTCACTCACATTTGATGATTATGGTGCTTAAAATACATGAAGTACATCATTTCATTGCTTCAAATTTAGTGTTAATGCCTTATGTACTTTTCATGAAAGTAGTGATTGTTGTTTGATTCGAATAATGGATCACGATGCTCTAAATTTGTGCCTTTTTCATTGTTTCACGTTGGTGATCATCATCATATTCTAGATAAGTGTTTTTACTCTTGGGTTGAGTTGTACTACTGGGGAGATTTGAAAGGTGTATCATGTCCATATCCCAATCCATACGTAATACTCTCCACCCTTCATAATTTCTATTGTCTCACTCATGGGTTGGTTGTCATATGTCACACAAAAATGTTTGTGCTTCATAGTCCCATGGGAAGATATTTTTTGTTTTTGATCTATGAAGGTGATGCGTGTTATTGGCAAAGAAAAAAGATAGTCTCCAAAGACATCTTGATTCACTAAACAAATTTTTTAGTTACTTTGAAATTAAAGTTAATGTAGAAAAAACAAAGGTATTCGTAATAGATACTTGTGATAAGGATATAACAATAACATTAATGGTGATGAATGAGAGGTAATTCTATCCTACAAGTACTTAGACCTTGAATTTGATTGTAGTTATAATTGGAATTATTGTGTGGATAAATAGGTAATAGGGGGCATGAAGGCTCTCTATTCTAAATAAATGTAGAAAAATTGAGCTATGGAGTTGGAAATTAAGGAAGATGATTACAGTTGATGAGAATTTGAGTCAATGTTTATTAGCCTCTTTTCTAAGCTATTTGCCACAATAGAGTGGGAAACAAGTAGATGTTTAAAAAATAACAATGCCAAGGCTCCCTCTCAAGCCAATTTTCATACTAAGCATTCAACCGTTGACCACCACTTCGTAAATCTTAGAGACATTGTTGAGAAAGAACAAGGGAAAGGTATTAGTACTTATCTTTGCTTTTTCGATTTCACTAAAGCATTCAAATACAATGACTTGAATAAAACTTCGGGAAAGAATGGAGAAAGTAGAAATTTTAGTTGAGTGGAGAGAAGCTACTTTCAATTTATACAAAAACGTTATTGCATAATAAGGGGTATCGATAAATAATAAAACTAGAAGAAGGAAAGTAAAAATCAATAGTAATATTGGGTGAAACAATGATGTCCCATGTCTCCAACATTAATTGGAATATTCATAGATAAATTAGAAGATTGGATTAGGAAAAATGGGGAAGGAGGAATACGCATAGAAAGTTATGATTTGTTGTTGTTGATCTATGTGGGTGATGCGTGTTATTGGAAAATAAAAATGATAGTCTCCAAAGACATCTTGATTCCCTAATTTTTTTTTGCAATTACTTTGAATTTAAAGTTACCGTAGAAGAAAACAAAGGTAATGGTAATATATACTTGTGATAAGGATGTAACCATCACATTTAGTGGCGATAAATTGGAGGTAATTCCATCTTACACGGACCTAGACCTTGAATTTTATTGTAGTTATAATTGGAATTATTACGTAGAGAAATGGGTAATAAGGGGCATGAAGGGTCTCTGTTCTAAATAAATGCAGGAAAATTGCGCTATGGAGTTGGAAATTAAGGAAGATGCTCTTCAAAACTTGGTGAAAGCTATAATTTTGTATGGTTGTCTTGTTTGGGCTTTGAGCCTCTAAAGAATCTTGGAAGAAGGTTGGAAAAGTTTAGAAAAGGTTCTTAGTAGAGAAACTAGGAGGTAAAATACAAATCCATTACTCTGTGAAGTTATTATAATCACGTATGTTACCTTTAGAAGGATAAGCGTTACGTCAATTGATTACACACATTATGAAAATAAAGCATATGGATATGAACAAATTACAAATGCAAGAAAAAATTTCATCTCAAGATAAGGGTTCGTATTGTGACAGGATGAAATGGATTGAAACATGGGGAATTGGAGAAGACGATTTGTTCGATGAACTATTGGTCATTCAAGACTTGGTTCAAAAGAGAAATAGAGAAGTCATGGCAAGAACCTAGTGAGAAAATGGGATTCTATCAACATGAGATCAACTCGATGATTACTTACATAGGATAACATTATATCTAAGAGATAATATCTACGCATAAAAACATTTACTTTTCAATTCAGGGAAAGTTCTCATCATGTAGAAATGGAAACAATGAGATAGAAAAATATAAATAGAAAATAATGTTTATACTTACTTTTCAAACAAGGAAAAATTGAGGATGAGGTACATGTGACGATACATTTTCCAATTTCCCATGCATGAAGAACATATAACCACTTAATTCAACATTATGATTTGAGTACCTTACATACCTTGTTGAGTTTACAAACAAAAAAAATGCAGTTATATTAAAAATGTTTTAGAACACTACAAAAAATGAGTATATTGCATGTTGAGACATCCTTGAGATAAAGGACATCAAAGATGCAAATGCAATTTTTTGTAATTCTTTGTTCCTCAGATCTGAAGGGTCTCCCATGGATTTAAATAAAAAACATTATATTATATTGTATTGTGTTTAGTATCGCATTCCATTAACATTTTATTATTCTATGTCATGTAAGGAATATTTCAATTGAAATTATTTGAATGGTGTGCAAAACAATCAACCAAACTTTCTTAGAAAATTTAATCTAAGTTTTCAATCCCTCCCCGATATTTGACCTAAATTCTTCTTCATGAATACTTTCACATTGTGAGTTTCACCACCATAGAAGATTAATTCTCGAAGTTTTCTTGTTAATATCACCAACATGCATTTAAGATGCTATCTAACAAATGCTATGCTAGAGTCCATTAAATACTTTGCATTATTATTGATACTCTCACTTATACCAACATTATCAAGTTCCTACATGTAGTAAATATGCCATGTGTTGAGCATTGTTATCAAGTCAAGCCTATGGTTTTCTATTTACAACCAAAATAATAGTCAATAATCTGCCTCTAGCTATGATTCTTAATAACATGGAAAAATTCAAATACAAAACTTTGGCAATGTGTCTAATATTTCTTTCCACTACAACCATGGAAGACTGGTCTAATTTCATTTGTTTCTCTCCCTCTCAACTAAACAATATCATCATATGATTCCAACTGATTGTAGATTAAATCCAAGTTAGTAAGGAGGCTACGTTGGTCACATAACATAATTATAGTGAATGGATAGTACTGGGGCCAACACTCTATGTTCGTAATGGATGCATTGTTATAGTGAAAGTACAAAATGAGGTGCAATACGATTCTACAATTCAATGATTTGTCATATGTAATGGTATAACATTATTTTGTCTTAAATAATCTTAAACTTGAAAGTGTTGTTGCATTCAAAATATAAAAGTTAATTAGCAATATTAGGGTACTAATGTAATGTAATGTTTTCCTAGAAAAAAATATAATAAAAAAATTGTAAACTTCTTATTCATAATAAATGATAGAGGTTGTCAACTGGGTTTAACTCGGGTGGTTGGGAGGAATGATTGTTATCCTCCTCACCTAGGTTCAATTACCACAAGTGACATGTTAAGATCTTAATGAGGATATTATTGTAATGGATTTAAGCCTTGTTATTGAATGACCTTATACCCTGAAGATTCTAGGATTTACCCTGGGTACCATCCTAGAAATGAGGGGAAATACACGAGGATTTTCCCCAAGATTTGTAACCTAGAAAAATAAAGGAAAGAGGTTAGATTTTGTGGATGCTACAAGAGAATATCATAAGATCAGGGAATATGATCCTCCATACATCTAATAAACAAATGTTAATTTTACATATTAGTGTACATTTTGTTCTTATCCCATTGAAAAATAGTCCTGGATCCTGCTTTTTTTCCCTTTCTTATTTCTTACCTTATGCCACACGCATGGAGAAGGGTCTGTTAGAAAAATAGGACTGTGGAGCAATAAAATAAAACAAATGCAGAAACAAAACACAGAAGATACACAATACAAGAGAAACACAGATTTTCGTGGTTCACCCAGTGTGGGCTACGTCCACAAGAGAAATTGCCAGGTCCTTTCTTTATTATTATCCAACAAAATGAAGGGATACAACCTACAACAAAACCCGCTGTAACTTCCTCTTCTTTCTCTCACAGTATCCTTTCTCAGAATACAATACTCACCAACCTTCATAGCCTCAATACATTTCCCTCATAAAAGAGGGTTGCCTTCTAGGGAAAAAAACCCTAACATAATATCTATCGTTAGATTTGTGACCTTATAATGAACGGTCCAGATTTAAAATGAAATTACAATATACTTTTACGAGGAAATTTTTGCTTCGGGGTCTTCACCCCCGAACCCTCGCTAGGGGCCCACTTGCCCCCAGACCCCCTAGCCAAGGGGATAGCCCCCCCGAACCCCGCAGAGGGGGTACCCCCCCTCTGCACTCCCCC
>SNQJ01S0001768.1:210578-241675 GCA_010110895.2 Picea sitchensis | reverse complement strand
CCCGCAGAGGGGGTGCCCCCCCTCTGCACTCCCCCGCATGGAAGAGTGTACATACTTATGGGGTGTAAATACTTCATGGGGTATAAACACGGCTGAAAGTAAAAGACCTCTAAATCAGGAAGATAATCAGGGTCCACAACCAACAGGGTCCACAATGAAAGTTAATAAATATGAAATTAGATGGTAAAGATTAAGAGGAGAAATCAAATTTATAGAATTTGAAAGTTGAGATAATTCCTTATCGAAATCAGAGTTGTCATATTCATGTATTAACTTTATAATTCCCTCAGATGGGACTTCAGTTGCAACTACCACCCTCATGGAATTCTTATATTATTCACTATCCATCGTAGAGATAATTGTTTCTTTAACTTGCATATTGGGGAAACCATTACTATCCTACTCTAAATTTATATTCTATTGTTTTTATGCACTTTGTTCCTCATCATCATCTGCCACTAGTTGCTCAAATTATTGCCATCCCTTGGGTTTTGGTTTATGGCCTTTTTTCTAGTTTAGGATAAGTTTGTTCTTGAGGACATGTATTTTACAAATGTCTTGCTTGTTGAAAAATCCAACAAACATAGTTACCAATTTGATAAGAACCATGACCTCAAAATGAGAACTCTAGTTCTGAAAACCCCTATTTTTAGGTGAAAAACAATAAAATTAACACGTGGATCGAAAAGTGGTTCTCTAGAATCACCCTTTTGATATGACCCCAAAGGGGCATATATGGGGTTAAATGTACATGTAATGTGTAAATATATATGTAATAGGGCTGACCTAGTAATTCCACATGTGCAATGTGTGAATATATAGAGATCATGTGGTCATTATTGAGGAGAGGTGAATTGTGATCTATGAATGTATTTGGATATTTGGAGGAGGTTCTCTTATTATTTAAGGAGTTATTGTGTAAATTGTATCTCTTATATTTATTAGAGTTGTGCTCCATTCTCACATTAGGTACATGGTGTGTACTTCTGGTTTATTTCTCTATCTTAAGTATTTGGTTCATAAAATTTGGTATCAGAGCATCAATCCTAAGGTTTTTCTTTTTCAAACGAGTCATCTTGGATTTTTTCACTATAACATTTTTTCAACGAAGTTTTAGACTTTGAAATTTTCATAATACTGAAAATAAATAGCTAAGCATGCTTGGTAAAAATTCCAGGCTCTGGGTCTGTAACGTCCCCAACCTTCCAAGCTGGGCCACGTTGATGAAGGAGCATCGCAAGTAGTAAGCACGCGCGGAGGTGGAAGACAGCCGTGACAAGCGCCAACGCATTTCAACACGTTGTCAAAAGTGTTCTAAAATGTTTTGAAATAAATGTGTGGATATTAAATGAAATAATTAAGTGGAGGGGCACTTGTATATTGTAAACAAACCTTGAGTGATCTGTTCTCGTTTGTAGCAGGCAGAGGAATTTATGTATAATAAATGTAAGTAAGTAGCTTTGACTTCCAGATTAGACAGTTTTAGGAGCGGAGGGAAAACCGACTATAGACACCCTCATCTTGTATCATTTGTAACATTAACATTGTCAATTGAGCATAGAGCATAGAGAGGAAGAAGGAGAGAGCTGTGTAGAAGAACCCATGTACAGATGTTCTGAAATTAATATATGAAGTTTTGATTTAGACTCATAGGGTTCTAATACTTTCCGTGTATACATGCTGAATGTTATGCTCATGGTATTTTTACTCTTTCTGTTGTACATTTGCTTTTATGCTATATATATATGATTTCAGGTTGAGTATTTGAAGTCTGAGAGAGTAAGTAATGAGTTTCAATTGTTTCTCAACCTGAGTGAGTAAAATTCCTGCAAGGAGTGCAGTAGAGTTTGTTCGCAAGGAGTGTGTTGACAAGGGTTCATAGTTTTTGTCTCTGAAACCTCAGGAGGGGTAACATTGTTCTCATTCCCGCAGAAGTGCAGGTTGAGCACAACAGCCATGCAAGGTGTGCGCAGGATGGTTGTAAGTTTAGAACTTATCAACCAAGGAAAGAATTGAAGGACTGCTATTGCAAAGAGAGTGCATAGAGTCAAATAATTCAATACTTGGAAGTATTTGAAGGGTTGTCGCAAGGAGTGCGTGCATGAGTCTTCTTGAAGACTCGAGTTGTGGAGAAAGCTCAGGAGGGTTAGTACCTTGAAGCGTTCAAAGGGAGGCACTGCAAAGTTACTTTGCAGGCAGATAAGTTCCAACGAAGGGATAGCTTGTTAAATTTGTGGGAGTTTTCAAGGAGGAAATGAACGGTCGGAATTCTCCGTGGAGAATTCGCGAAGTCCCGAGAGTCGTCAGATCTTGCAGAGGAGTAAGGAGAGTTATGACGAGCGTTTTCTAAAGTGTAAAGCTCAGGAGAGATGGGGCTGTTAGATCTCTTGTAAAACTCTCATTTCAGAATTCGAGAGTTGAAGGGGCAGAGGAATCCATGTCAAAGATTGTAGACAGTGGAGAGTGGACAGGTGGCGTACTTGTCGACACGGAGGTCAAACCTTTGTTGACTATTTCGGGATTTCATGAGTTGGAGAACTGAAAGCCTGGTAGAGAGATTCAAGAAATCGCGAAGTGCGAAGTCTCTAAGGGGTGAAAATATTTGTGTGGGGCCAGCTATTGGTGAAGCGTGTCGAAAATCGGCATTTCGGAGGATAAGAATTCGGGATTTTGTTTTCGAGATTCCCGAAATTGTGAAACGCGATACTGTCGTGGGAGAGGACACGACAAGCGCTTCAGCACATCAAAAGTTTAGGTTTCGGGAGGCGAAGAGTTGAGAGACTTGGAAGGATAAGTCACGAAGTCGCAAACCCCGAAGTTCCAAAATCGGGAGAAATATGACCACATTGTTTGGTCAGAGGGAGATTGGAATTGATGCTTCGTGTTTGATCGTGTGGGCTCAATTCATAAGGACCTATGGAGAAGCACCATTTTATGTGTGCGGGATTCCCTGAAGAGGAATCAAAGAGTCAATTTGACTCAAGGGCATGAATTAGAGCGATCCTGTAGGGGACCTTGACCCGAGGGTTGGGGGTCTACATCATTTCTGGTATCAGAGCATAGGAGAATTTTCTTTACTTTCTGTAGCAGGGAAAGGAGGAATTTTACAGCCATGCTGCCAAGAAGAAGAGACAGGCAAACACCCAATCCGTGAGAGGAGAGGGAAATTCCAAGAGAAAGGGGTAGGCAGGTGCCAAATCCAGCCATGGAAAGAGGGATGCGTAACATATGCGCCATACTCGTGGACATAGAAATAAAACAGAGGCACACAGCCGGTGTTGGAGATGTTAGTGAATCTGAAAATGAAGATGAAGCTAGACATGGAGAAGAAGTTGCAGCAGAGTATGCAACAAATGAACATCTGATTAGGGCTGTTGCAAGGATGGGTGCCAGGGCGAAAATGGACATTCCAATATATGAGAGAAACCTGGATGTTGAAGAGCTTCTAGACTGGATTAGAGCTCTGGACACATATTTTGACTATGAAGATGTCGAGGAAGAAAAGAAGGTCAAACATGCTATCATAAGACTTAAAGGACATGCAACATTGTGGTGGGATGAACTACAAGATGATAAATGCCGCAAAGGCAAGAAAAAAATCAAGAGTTGGGATAGAATGATTGCGAAGATGAAAGCAAAATTCATACCCAAGGATTACCAAATTAATCTGTTTCGAAGGATGCAAAATTTGAGACAAAAGTTGATGTCAGTAAAGGAGTACACTGAAGAGTTCTACAAGCTGAACATCAGGGCAGGTCATAACAAAGGTGATGATGAAAAGGTTGCCAGGTATACGAATTGTCTGAGATACGACATTCAGGATGAGATGAGCATGATGATCATTCGAACGGTGGAAGATGCTTATCAGATGGCTCTAAAGGCTGAAGAGAAGCTGAGCCGAAAGCAAAGTCAGAGAGGCTGAGGCAAGGGTCAACCCATAGGCAAAGCAGTTGTCCAAGATAGGAATTAGAAGCCTAAGGAAGAGTGGAAGAAACCTCAACCTCAAACTGAGAGAGGTGGAAGCTCACAGAGTGGACAGTATGCTGATAATAACACTTTTCCTCGTGCTAGAGGAAGATGAAGAGGCAGAGGTGGAGTAATAAAATGCTTCACATGCGGAAAGAATGGACACAAATCTTATGAATGTCCAGATAAGAAGAAAGAAGGTGGTGAGATTCACATTGTCGAAGCACAAAGGCAGAATGTTGAGGCAGAAGATGCTGAAGGCGGAAGATCACTGGTGATGAGGAAAGTTCTCTTAACGCCAGAAAAGGAGGCAGAGAATCCAGTACAAAGGAACAATCATTTTTGGATTGCTTGCAAGACCAAAGACATGGTATGCAAGGTCATTGTGGACAGTGGTAGAACAGACAATCTCATTTCTACAGAGATGGTAGAAAAGCTGGAGTTGGAGACTATTGATCATCCAAGTCCATACAATGTTTCATGGCTACAAAAAGGACATCAGGTAAATGTCACTAAACAATGTTTAGTTGGATTTAAGATAGGAGGATATAACGATAAGATATTGTGTGATGTCATTCCCATGGATGTTTGTCATCTATTACTGGGTAGACCGTGGCATTATGACAGGAATGTGGTTCATGATGGGAGACAGAACACATACACCCTGGAGAAGAATGGGAGAACTCACATGTTGTTGCCGATCAAGGAAAAAGAGGTAAAACCTGAAATAAGCAACATTGTACTTCTCATGAGTGGGAAGGAACTTCTTAAGGAGGTTAAGAAGAAGGAATATCCACAATTCATTGTGGCCAGGAAACCTAGAATTGCTTTGACTAGCATAAGAGTGGATGATTTACCAGAGGAAATCCAGAAGTTACCGAAGGAATTTGCTGACATAGTAGTGGACGAACTACCTCGTTCATTGCCACCTATCAGAATTATAATTCATCACATTGATCTTATACCCGGAGCCAGTTTACCAAACAAAGCAGCGTACAAATTGACGCTGCAGGAGAATGAAGAGGTCAAAAGACAGGTCCAAGATTTAATGGACAAAGGGTTGGTTAGAGAAAACTTGAGTCCATGTGCTGTTCTGACACTGCTTAGTCCAAAGAAAATGGAGGCTAGAGGATGTGTACAGAATCAAGAGAAATTAACAAGATTACCATCAGGTACAGATTCCCATTGCCAAGAATGGATGATTTGATGGATTGCTTAAGTGGAGCGATTTTTTTTTCAAAAATTGATTTGAAAAGTGGATATCATCAGATTCGTATGAGAGAAGGTGATGAATGGAAGACAACATTCAAGACAAATGAAGGGCTATATGAATGGCTTGTTATGCCGTTTGGCTTAACAAACACGCCAAGTACCTTCATGAGATTGATGAATGAAGTCCTGAAGGATTTCATTGGGAAATTTGTCATTGTGTATCTTGATGACATACTGATTTTCAGTAAAACAGAGGCAGAGCATATGAAACATTTGGCTACAGTGATGAAGAGGTTACAACAAGAGAAGCTGCTGATAAACATGAAGAAATTCTCATTCATGAAGATAGAGCTCATTTATTTATGATTTGTTATTTCTACAGACAAGTTGAAGATGGATCCAGATAAAGTGGAGGTGATTAAGAATTGGCCATCACCAAAGAGTATCTTTGAAGTTCGAAGTTTTCATGGATTGGCTAATTTCTATCAGAAATTCATTAAGAATTTCAGTGGAATTAGCACACCAATGATGGACACAGTGAAGAAAAGACATAAATCTTTTCACTGGACAGAAGAAGCAGAGAAAAACTTCAATTTCTTAAAAAGGAAGATCACTGAACAACCAATTCTGGTGTTGCCAGATTTCAGTAAAACGTTTCAGGTCAGGTGTGACGCTAGTGGTTTTGCAATTGGAGCGGTTTTGAGTCAAGATGATAGGCCAGTCGCATACTTCAGTGAGAAACTGAATGAGGTGAAGGTTAAGTACTCCACGTATGACAAAGAATTTTATGCGGTCATACAGGCACTGAAGAAGTGGAGGCACTACTTGGTTCATAAAGAGTTCGTTTTGTATAGTGATAATCATGCCTTACAATTTGTAACTCAGCAGGATAAATTGAACCAGAAGCATGCAAAATGGGTTGAGTACATGAAGAATTTTACTTTTGTAATTAAACATATTTCAGGGACTGCTAACAAAGTTGCTGATGCTTTGAGCAGGAAGTGTTTGCTTATGCAGGAGTTCAGAGTCAAAACATTGGGTTTTGATAATCTCAAGTACATGTACAAGGATGATCCAGATTTTAAGGAGGCGTATGAAGCAGTTGAGAATCCAATTCTCAGGGACATAAGTCAATGGACAGAATACATGATTCAGGAAGGATTACTGTTTAAGGGTAATCAACTTTGTATTCCAAAATGCTCCATGAGGGAGAATTTGCTGAAGGAGAAACATAGAGGAGGATTGGCCAGGAATTTCGGTCATGACAAGATGTTCTCAAAGTTAAATGAGTCATATTTTTGGCCAGGAATGAGAGACGACGTCAAAATATTTCTGGACAGATGCAGGATTTGCCAGCATTCAAAAGGAAAGAGGCAGAACATAGGCTTATATCAACCGTTACCCATACCAGAGAGGCCATGGGATGCAATAAGCATGGACTTCATATTGGGGCTGCCAATAACACAAAGAGGGTTCGATTCAATCTTTGTGGTAGTGGATATATTTTCTAAAATGCCACATTTTATACCATGTTAGAAAACTAGTGATGAAACTCACATTGCGAATCTATTTTTCAAAGAAGTTGTTAGACTTCACGGCTTACCAAGGAGCATAGTTTCGGATCGAGACACCAAGTTCGTGGGACACTTCTGGAGAACCTTATGGAAAAACATGGAAAAAAACTTGTCGTTCAGTTCATCTTATCATCCTCAGATGGATGGACAGATAGAAGTTGTGAGCAGGAGTTTGGGAGACTTGCTGAGGAGTTTGGTGACAGAACACCACAGTCAGTGGGACAATATTCTACCACAGGTGAAATTTGCTTATAATGATTCAATCAACAGGAGCACAGGGCAGAGTCCATTCCAAATTGTTTATGGGATGCAACCAAGAGGAGTTTTTGAATTGAGGGATTCAAAACAGAACACAACTAGGAGTGCTAGTGCAGAGGATTTCACAGAAGCGATGAAGGAGCTTCATAACCAGGTGAAGGAGCGATTGYAGAATTCGAGTCAAGAGTATAAGCGAAGAGAAGATCAACACAGGAGAGAACTTCAGTTCGAAGTTGGTGATTTGATCCTTGCACACTTGAGAAAGGAAAGGTTCCCAAGGGGGACATATAATAAACTAAAAATGAAGAAAATTGGACCGTGCCGGATCATAAGGAAATTTGGGGCAAATGCTTATGAGATTGAATTCCCCGAGTGGGTCAGAATTTCACCAATATTCAATGTCTCAGATTTGTACCCTTACAAAGTTGAAGAGGCAGGAGAAGACAGTGAAAAACTAGAGGTTCATTGGGCCAAACAGATGCCAGTTGCAAAGAAACCACAAATGCAAAGAATACTGGACAAAAGAGCTAGTAAGAGGACCAGGCAAAAGGAATATTTTGAATACTTGGTCAAGTGGAAGGGACATCCAGTTGAATATGCCAGCTGGGAAATTGAAGCCAAAATCCAGAAGCATGGACAGACCGTATGCGTTCTCATGGATAGGAGTCCATGAAAATTTTCAAGCGAGGGAGTATGATGCAAGAGCATCGCGAGTAGTAAGCACGCGCGGAGGTGGAAGACAGATGGGACAAGCGCCAACGCATTTCAACACATTGTCAAAAGTGTTTTGAAATGTTTTGAAATAAATGTGCGGATATTAAATGAAATAATTAAGTGGAGGGGCACTTGTAGATTGTAAACAGACATTGAGTGATCTGCTCTCATCTGTAGTAGGCAGAGGCATTTATGTATAATAAATGTAAGTAAGTATCTTTGAATTCCAGATTAGACAGTTTTAGGAGCGGAGGGAAAACCGACTATAGACACCCTCATCTTGTATCATTTGTAACATTAACATTGTCAATTGAGCATAGAGCATAGAGAGGAAGAAGCAGAGAGCTGTGTAGAAGAACCCATGTACAGAAGTTCTGAAATTAATATATGAAGCTTTGATTTAGACTCATAGGGTTCTAATACTTTCCGTGTATACATGCTGAATGTTATGCTCATGGTTGTTTTACTCTTTTTGTTGTACATTTGCTTTTATGCTATGTATGTATGATTTCATGTTGAGTATTTGAAGTCTGAGAGAGTAAGGAATGAGTTTCAATTGTTTCTCAACCTGAGTGAGTAAAATTCCTGCAAGGAGTGCAGTGGAGTTTGTCCGCAAGGAGTGTGTTGACAAGGGTTCAGAGTTTTTGTCTCTGAAAGCTTAGGAGGGGTAACATTGTTCTCATTCTTGCAGAAGTGCAGGTTGAGAACAACAGTCGTGCAATGTGTGCATAGGCTGGTTGTAAGTTTATAACTTATCAACCAAGGAAAGAATTGAAGGACTGCTGTTGCAAAGAGAGTGCACTGAGTCGAAGAATTCAATACTTGGAAGTATTTGAAGGGTTGCCGCAAGGAGTGCATGCAAGAGTCTTCTTGAAGACTCGAGTTGTGGAGAAAGCTCAGGAGGGTTAGTACCTTGAAGTGTTCAAAGGGAGGCGCTGCAAAGTTACTTTGCAGGCAGATAAGTTCCAGCGAAGGGATAGCTTGTTAAATTTGTGGGAGTTGTCAAGGAGGAAATGAACGGTCGGAATTCTCTGTGGAGAATTCATGAAGTCCCGAGAGCCGTCAGATCTTGCAAAGGAGCATGGAGAGTTACGACGAGCGTTTTCTAAAGTGTAAAGCTCAAGAGAGATGGGACCGTTAGATCTCTCGTAAAACTCTCATTTCAGAATTCGAGAGTTGAAGGGGAAGAATAATCTATGTCAAAGATTGTAGACAGTGGAGAGTGGACAGGTGGCGTACTTGTCGACACAGAGGTCAAACCTTTGTTGACTATTTCGGGGTTTCGTGAGTTGGAGAACCGAAAGCCTGGTAGCAAGATTCATGAAATCGCGAAGTGTGAAGTCCCGAAGGGGCGAAAATATTTGTGTGGGGCCAACTATTGGTGAAGCGTGTTGGAAATCGACATTTCGACATTTCGGAGGATAAGAATTCATGATTTCGTTTCCGAGATTCCCGAAATTGCGAAACGCGATACTGTCGTGGGAGAGGACGCGACAAGCGTTTCGACGCATCGGAAGTTCAGGTTTCAGGAGGCGAAGAGTTGAGAGACTTGGAAGGAGAAGTCACGAAGTTGCGAACTCCGAAGTTCCGAAATCGCAAGAAATACGACCACATTGTCTGGTCAGAGGGAGATTGGAATTGATGCTTCGTGTTTGATCGCGTGGGATCAATTCATAAGGACCTGTGGAGAAGCACCATTTTATGTGCGTGGGATTCCCCGAAGAGGAATTGAAGAGTCAATCTGACTCAAGGGCAGGAATTAGAGCGATCCTGTAGCGAACCTTGACTTGAGGGTTGGGGGTCTACATCACATGTCACACAAACTAAACTTCATCCTCTAGGATATTCTTTGTAGCAGCCCAAGCTTCTACTTCAAAATTCCTAGTGCACAGATACTACTTATAATGCTCATTGTTACAAATAGACTAGGTTAACTGTGCACAACCTTAAGGTACTATGCCTAGACTCGTGTTAAGTCTCGCTCTACGAGTACACTTCTTTTAATACAATCATAACAATGAAATAGATATTAAAAATACTCTGCGATCTTTAGCCCTAATATCCCCAATTCCTAGGGATAACTAAGAAGATGATGTCTTGAGGCCCTCAGGTTGAAGACATGGAATACCAAGAGACAACTTGACCAACAATTTCCACTTGAAAAACAAAGACCCACCTCACCACCACAGTTCCAGGTTCATCATGAGGGTATCCACCACATCAGGTGACTTCTAGAAGACATTGGGTCTTGCTCCATGAGGTACAAGCCATGTATTATGGTGAGTGTCATTTCAATATTCGAGGCATTTGATTTTGTACATTTTAAACAACTTTTGATTATGTAACGTTTGCTTGGAAATTATGCTCTTTTCCCTGTTACAGTGTGGTGGTTGACATTGCACCCTAGTAAGTGGATCACCCTTGGGGATATGTTTGCTACTGGGATGTACTCTTGATGAGTGATCATGCCTTTCCTGACCATATTTGTCACTTTTCACTCTTCATCCCCTCGCCTCCTTACCTTTTGGGATTTTCGGGTGTACTGACCCAAGAAAGGATTGTCCCCCATTTCATGGAAAGAAGGGGTTGAAGGCCCAGAGGCTTGTAGTTGAAAAAATATAAAATCCAAATATGAACCTTCTATATGCTTTCCCAGGGACCCTGAGGACAATGAAATGTATCTTGTAAGAAAATAATGGGACCTATAAAAAAAATTAATTCAAAATTCCTACCAAGGTAGAGCATGTGTGAGCACTGTTTTTCATGCTTAGATAGAATCCCCACACATGAATTCAACTTGGGGAAGCATGATGTGACCAAGGTAGAGTCAATATGGGCACTGTTTTTCATGATTATAAAGAAGCCCCACCTTGGATTCAACTTGGAAACATCTTAAAAAGAACAAAAGGGAATAAATGGGCTTGGAAAAAGGTTGAATTGAAAACAGAGGCGCAACACACCCTCTACAAAGGCACCCGTAAATGAGATAATACAGTCCCTTGTATGTCATGAAACCCATGCCCAATAGTCTTATCCCCATCCATGTCACTTTTTCCACATGTCTTATAGAGGGATAAACTTGGGAAACACTTCTAAACTTGAGGTACAATTCACCCAAAAGGTCGCTTTGTCAACCCTCCCATACCTAAACTTGGTAAATTGCATAGGGTCTTTGAGCAATTGTTTATTTTGATGAGGTAGAATTGATGTACATGATTATATGGCTCTTTTATCGATTTGATTTACTTATCATGATGAATTTTACTTGAGATCTTTAGAAGGTGCATTCATTGTTTTTGCAGGACATAGTTGGTGGACATATTTGAAAGAACAAGCCTAGCTTGGGTTTCCTTGGGGCTTGAAGCCCACATGTTGGATACCATGGCCCACACACCAGATGACGATACATCCTTTGGAAGCTCGAGAAGATACCATGGAGGACATAACCCATCCTTTAACAAGCCCAACGATTTTTTCTTGAGGCTAAAACATCACTTTTGAGGAGGTTGACGTCACCCTAGGGCTAGGGCTTGTGGTGGTGGTGTTGTTGCTTGACACTTGGCATATTTGAATGGATAGGGGCACATTGATGACCCTAACACTTGATATGGAGGCCTTTGGAGGCCCAATGTTTCATATCCAAGCTCAACTATTTGCTAAAGGTGCCAAAATGTTGCCCTAAAGGGCGAGACCATGCTTCTTCAGGGTTTCTTAGGTGCATTTTAGGGTTAAATTTGAATTTTATATTGTAAAGGGGAAAAGTAAGGGTTTTTGTCCCCTTGATTTGTGGTTTACTCTAAAATTATCTGGAAAAACACTTGTAGTAGGATTTGTATAAATAGAGTTCATTTCATTTATTTTTTACATCATAGCTCTCCCATTGTGAGGAGACTAGTGGCTGAAATTTTCTCCCTTCTTGGTCATTTTGGTATCTCTCTTTTTTGCAAATGATTTTTGGTGATTATATATTGGTGAATTATTGAGCTAAGGTGGTGCTCACCTCTTTCATAATTATTCTCTTGTTTATGAATGGTAAATTTCTTGGTGAACTAAGGTTTGTTCTTGCATGTCTCTTAGAATTGATAAGGAAAATATGCAATTGTTAATTATTCTCGCTTGTTTCATGGTTATTGTTGGTTGAAACCCTAGGAGGAGTATAAGTGCATACACCCTCCAATAAGATTCATCTCATTTTCTAGTTTACAAGTCTCTTATTACAAGGTTTCTAGAAGGAGTACAACGGTGTACACCCTCCTTGATTTACCTTAGTTTTATTTGCATACCCTAGGGAGTAAGCGGGTTTACACCCCTAGGGATTTTGTTGATCTAACTCATACTTTTTAAGACTCCATTCACCCAAATTTTAAAGGCACCAATTTGAAGTTTGCATTGGAGAAATAAATTGTTTGCTTTGGTAAACGTGATTTAGTGAGATATTGATATTGTTTAAGTTGAGGTTTTATTGTTGATGCTTTGAGGTTGCTAAAGCCTCTAGGGTATCTTGGTATATTTAGTTTTCTTGGATATATAGTTAATCAAAAGCTACAACCATTAGGGATGCATTAAATCACTCTCTTTTTTATTCATAAATTACATTTCAACCGTCAAAATTTACTAGCAAGCTTCCATAATAATATACTAGTCTCAAAGAACTTTTTGGGTGGATTACTTGCACTTTTTGTGGGTTGAAATTTTCTGCTGTAGCACTATTTTTCTACAGCCATAAGGATGATAATATATCTCTACAATACTTGTTTATAACAACCTTTTTTGGCTGCTAAAGTATTATGCTTTCATACTTGAGTTATACTAGTACTTGCTAGCTTATCTCTTGCATCATTTAATATACTTTTAAAATATTATTTAGCAACTTTATACTATCATTTACTTGTTGATATATATTTCTATTAACTGCTGCAAATAGGGTCATCAAGCTTAAATTTCTTTTCCATTGGATTGTTTAGCTTGCATCTTGTCTTTTCTTGCGTCTCAGATAGGTACAACCATCTTCCACAGGTACTCAAACACTTGGAAACCATAAACCACCTCCAAAGCTCATTTTCAAGCCACTCCCCACTTAACAACTTGACCTATAGGGAATATCTTCATAAGTATCACTTTCCATCTCATATTCCCCCTAGAGTCACCCTAGACTCCCCCTTGTGTCAGATTATTCCTTCATATAAGTGAAGGAGGGTTTATCTAAGGTGACAGTGGGTAAACTCTCCCACCATTATCACCATCTCATGGATTAGGTCGGGCTTTTACAAACCTACAATTTGTGCAATAACAAGCCCTTCAATACACATATATATTGTTGTGCTCACAACGCTTCTGCACATGAGGTACTAATGTGCACGCAATCAATCCAATGTTACACGTAGATTCTATCACTTTGTGCACGTGGGATGCTTCATTGCGCACTTGATGATTCATACCATGCCTTGGTATCTTCTAATCATACCACATAGTTTAACTTACAAGAATTCTTAATAACTATCATACTTCTCATAAGCAACAATATATATATATATATATAGCTAACAATAAACACTTATAACTATCATGCCCACATATGTCGCAACATACATGAATAAGAAACCTACACACACACACACACATATAAGCAGTAACATTGCACATAGTTAACCACAATATGCAGATGCAAATTCATACAGAAGATAAACCCATTTAAAATATAACATTAGATCACACAGTAATTAAACAAGACTATGAAGAACACTTATCTCTTAAGAAAAGTCACCAATTGCATGCATGACTCATGCATTCCTCCCAACCATAGACTCTTTCGCTCATAATCTTTCAACAACAGGTCACCCCCATGTTGGGCTTAAAATCCATGGGAAAAAGGGTTCTTATCGCCAGGCTATGGTATGATATCCAACAAAAGACTTGGTCCAAGGTGCCGAATACTGCAACTAGCCTACAATCCCTCATTCTCCACATCCATGTCCCACCCTAGGAAATGTGCCCCTTCTATGCTCAACAGTCCTTTGGCTGCCCCACTTCCCTTCCAGGGCTTCAACAATAGGTCGGAAACGAAGTCTCAGAGCCCTGTATCTAATGCCCAACACATCATGGAACAATTCCTAGCAAAATCTCACTTGGAGAGAGTGCTCACGGGCTTGAAAAACCTCCTCTTGGATAATAAAAAATCCTTCCCAAGAACAAGGTTAAGCAAAAATGACAATAAGTTACAAAAAAATACGTATTCCTTCACAAAGGAAACCAATTTGAATGATCCTCGAATGAGTGATCCCAAAATTATACTAAGACCATGAATATATATTACATGCCTTCAACTTGACACTTTTCACCTTCAAAAGTATATTTTTCCACTTGGTGACTTGTTGGCACAGGGGCAGACCCGAGGTTCAGCTCCAAGAGTGCACCAACAAGCCCTAACTACCGGCCCTTTCGACAACACCTGCGAAGCAGATGCAGTCTGAACCAAAGTAGCTATGGGGGGGTTGCAGGATGGAGATGTCTACACCAAGGGGATATCAAGTGGATCAAATACAAAATCAATACAACAATTATATATCATTTACTAGTTCAGATCTACTCCGCAGAACTATCTATCAGATCTAACACAATAATGCAATAACGGTATACCAAATGACAAAGAACAGAGCATCAATCACACACAACACAGAATATACGTGGTTCACCCTCTCTCTAGGGATACATCCACAAAATTGTTCTTTATAATATATTAAGATGCAACATACTGTTCTTGTCTGCACTCTTTAGCTAGCATATCTTCTTTCTTCTTCTTTCTATCTCTCCCCTTCCTGCACACCCAATTGCAGGACTTGATCTCCGCACCCAGTTGAAGATCTTACAATACCAGAAGGCTCTTACACTTAGCACTTCTCTCTCTCACACAATAATCTCTCATGCCAATAACAAAACTAGAACGAACCCTCTTCCCTCATCTAGGTTCTTATTTATATATTGCAATCACTCACCGACAGCCTTAGGACGAAACCTAGGTGTCAAAACCTTAGATACCAAAACCCTAGGTCAACTTGTCTTGCGTTTTCAGGGCTTCACCAACCTGTCTTTCCTTCCTTCTCGCGTGGTGCTCCAAAGAATCCAATATTGGATTTTTCCACTTGCTGAGTTGTCCATGATCCATCTTCCTTGCTAATCTGTCATCCTCGATCTCTTTTTCCAATCTCTTTCTTTCTCTTACTTCGCTCCATCTTTTCTACTCTTTTACTCACTTCGACCCAGTAACAGTCACTATGTCTTCTGCACGATTCACGTTTTTCCTTTTCTTCCTTGATCTTCGCTTGCTTCCATAACCAAGGGCCAATGGGCCCCCAACACTCACCCGTGACTCGCCCCAAGGCACTTAATATGTGATCCCTCTACTTTTATTGATCTTCAAACTACGCAGGGTAGCTTGTGCTTCCAGCTCTAGTCCTCCCTTCCTCCCCTGTGCAGACTATCTTTTCTGTGTCTGGTACCTAGTTTTAACTGAACCTGGTACCTAGATCCTTATCCTCATGCTTTTAGTGAGAGCTACGAGGTGGCTGGTTTTCATAATACAACTTCAACCAACTCTCGTTCACCAAACCTTCCTTCCATTCTCCATTCAAAGTCTTCAACTACACAACTCCTCCTTCTGTAACATAGGTGACCTCATATGGCCCAAGCCAATGTGTTCTGAACTTTCCTGGATGCTTCATGAATTTACTGTCATATACCAATACCATATCACCTTACTTAAATACCTTCTTCTTAATGTGTTTTTCATGGTAGGCCTTCTCTCTTTCTTTTTGGACCTACTCATGACATCCTGCAACAAATCTATCTTCCTCTAGTTCGACCAACTGTGAAAGCCTCTCTCAAACAATGCCAGTGCTATCCATATTTGTAAAGGAAACAATTCTTCAGCTTGGTACCAAATATTCCATTGGGACAACGGCTTCAAGAGAATACACCAATTTAAAGGGGGTCTGCATTGTTAACTTCTTGCAAGTGGTTCTATAGGCCCATAATATTGCGGGTACTCTTAAATCCGAGTCGTCTCTATTGATACTGCAAATCTTCATTAGTGCTGTCTCCAAGATCTTGTTGAATGCTTCAACTGTCCCATTTGCTTGTGGATGGTAAGGTGTGCTCTTCTGATGATGAACTGTGAATTCCTCGGTCAAGGCTTCAATTGTTTTATTAATTAAATGTGTGCCTTGATCGCTTATAAGGATCTTTGGGCATCCAAACCTAGTTATGATGTCATCAAATATGAAGCGCGCAACTATAGTGGCACTACATTCCTTAAATTATCTTGCTTCGGCCCATCTGGTCAAGTAATTTGTCACAGTAATTATGTACCTTGCTCCTGTGTGCTTCCCTGGTAGGTTAATAGGTCCCATGAAGTCAATGGGCCATTTCTCAAATGCTTGTGGGGTCAGCTGTGGTGCTAATGACATTTCATCTCTTCTGGATGGTTTCCTAACTCTTTGGCATACATCGCAGGCTTTGTAATAGTCCTTAGCATCTTTGTGTAAGGTAGGCCACCAAAGGCCATCTCGAAGAACCTTCTGCGTAGTGGATTTCCATGTGTAGTGTCCTCCTGCAATGCCTTCATGAGCTTCAATGAGGATTAATGGTCTTTCTTCCTCCATAACACACCTCCTCAGTATCTCATTAGGTCCCATCTTGTATAGTTATCCTGATATAAGAGAAAAGTCTGCAATGCGCACTACTAGATGTTTCTTCTGGGTGATTGACTCGGTGCCATTCCTATTGAGAGGAACTGGACTATCTCTGTGAAGTGGTCATCAATCTTTCTAATGGCTAACAGCTGTGCATCTGGTAGTGTATCCTCCAAACTAGTGGGCTCTTCTCCATTTTCCAACCTCGACAAGTTATCAGGACCCTTGTTCATTCTCCCTGGCTTAACTACGATCTCAAAATCATATTCTTGAAATAGCAGAAGCCATCTGCATATTCGTCCCCCCAACACTAGATTGTTGACTAGGTATTTCAGCACGAAGTGATCAATAAACATTTTAAAGTGTCCTCCCAACAAGTAGTGGCAGAACTTCTGTAGTGCATACACCATGGCTAACCCTTCTCTTTTAGTGGTGGTGTAATTGATCTCAACTGTTGATAGCTTTTTGCTAGCAAAGGCTAACAGATGGTCAATGTCTCATATTTCTGGTTGTGCTAACACAACTCCTAGTGCAATAGAAGATGCATCAACATGCACATAAACTCTTTACTCCAATCTGGGAAAACCATAATAGGAACAGTAACCATTTTCTGTCTCAGTGTGTCGAAGCTTTGTTGGCATTCTTCTGTCCAGTGAAATTTATAGTCTTTCTTCAAAAGCTTCTCCATGGGTGCTGTAATCTGGGCATAGCCTTTAATGAACTTCCTGTAATATCCTGTGTGTTCCAGCACAGTGCACGACTGTTTGAATAAAGTAGGAGGGGGTAAATCAACTATAATGGAAATTTTAGATGGATCTACCAACAATCCCTGCTTGCATACAATATGACCTAACAACACTCCAAATGGTGAAAATAAAATGCACTTCTTCATGTTTAAGGCAATCTGACATTGCTTGCACTTGTCCAACATTATCCTTAAACATTTGATATGATTTTTCAATAGACTAAAAACAATCCAATCATCAAAGTATGCTTCTATAAACTTATGTAGGAACTCCTTGAATGCTTCAAATACCACCCTGGAAAAGATGGCTGGGGCATTCTTCATTCCAAATGACATTACTGTATATTGGTAGGATCCCCATTCTGTGGAAAAGGTAGTCTTATGGCGATCTTCGTTGGCAATCCAGATCTGATGGTATCCTAAAAATCCATTTGTAAAAGAATATACTTCCTGACCTCCTACATTATCTAACACTTTGTCAGTGAATGGCGTAGGGAAGGGGTCATGAAAACATGCATCATTCAACTTTTTGAGGTGTACGTAGATCCTGATATCTCCTGTCTTCTGGTCTTGTACCACCATAGGGCTAATCCATTATGATTCTTTGAAAGGTTCTATAATCCATGCTTCCAACATTATGTCGAGCTCAATATTCACTTTATCTTTATATTTAGGGTTCAATCTGTAGGGTCTCTGCTTGATTGGTCTTGCATCTGGTTTCAAAGGGATCCTCATTTCTCTCATAGGTCCTTTAGATCCCTTCATATCAGTGAACTTGGTCGGAAACAAGTCCTGATATTCATGCAGTAACTCGGTGATCTTGTCAATAGTGGCAACATCCCAATAATCTCCAACATTTTCAAGTTTTGGTGTTTGCTTTGTTTCAATATTGACTTTCTTGATCTTGATCGGTTGTCCAATAAATGGTAGCTCAACTCCTGGTCCTTCCACATCTCTCTAGCTTTATGTTTCTGCGATATTCACCTTCATAGGATCATCGTCTTCATCAACATTGATGTTGTAACAACCTTAGAGTTTCTATAGGGGCGCAGTCCATTCATCCTCTTCTTGCTCCAAAGGGAGGCTAGGTGCCTCCTCAAATACTTTCTGTCTTACAGTCTGTAATGCTTGATCTACTTTAGGATATTGGCTTTCAAATAAAAAGGTGGTGACAAAGTTCTGAGTCATACCTTCCCAATATGTAGTGATGAGGCGCAACTCTTCTTGGAGGTACCAGTTGATAGGGATAGTGTCCAACGTGTTTATGAATTTGTGCACCCACTTCTCTTGAGGAATATTTCTCTAGCCTTCCTCGCAACTTTGCACATGGTCGTTCGAGAAGCTTCGACCTATGTACCGAATTTCACAGCCTTCTACTTGTGCTGAGAACCGTGCATTCATGAGGGTATGACATTGTACCCATTTTGTAATGTTGTTTTTGTGTGTCCCCCACCATCTTGCTGGTGTGGATTTCAAGGCCTCATCCATTGCCAACAAGAGTTGTTGCACTGGTACACTTTCTTCAAAGTCTGACAAGAAGTTTTCTAAAGGATTTAGACCATCAAAAGTGGGTAAGTTACTTACTGTTGTGCCGATCCAACATACTTCTCTGGTTAATATGACACATCTCCTTGTAGATACTTCGTACATTTTGTTTTGCCAGTTCTCCAGTGCTTCTTCTGAGTTTGATGAACATGTGTTGTCACTTCACCAACTCAAATTTCCATCCACTATAGGATTAATGTAATATTTCTGTCTGAATGTTAATTTGTATATGTTTTCCAGTTCGTATGCGCGGTCTTCTTCTCTGATGGGATCAATGTATCGTAGACCTTCATCGTGATATAATTGTGTGATGACCCTAAGGCCATCTCCTTCAAACGTCATTCTCCTTTTCTTTAAATCAACCATAGTGGAATTATTGAAGGCCCAATCAATTCCTAACAGCGCAGGGTAAGGACAACTATCATCAACTATCTCAATCACTTTGAAGTCTGCAAACGTCCTCACTCTGTTGATGTCCACAGGGACATGTTCCAATATTCCGAAGGGGCTTACTGCCTACTGATTAGCCATCCTAAGCCTGATAGGAGAATAGATCAACTTAGGTTTTCCCCTCAGTGCCCATGTTTGCTTCGTCATGACATTGACCTCCGACCCTAAGTCGAGGACCACATAGTCTATGTCATATTATCCAATCTGAGAATTCAAGTGTAGTTCCTTATTCGTCCTTCTCTTCTTGGATAGTTGATTTATTTCTTTATTCAGTAAAGGATCTACCCTTCCTATCTCATACTGTCTGACCAAATTTTGCAGTTCTTGTATAGCTTTCTCATCTTTAATCAGCTCTATAAATGTATACAAGAAACTGACAAGTTTGCTTGCCTCTTTTCCATCTCCGGGTGAAGCAGACTGATCAAATGTTAGAGGCATTCCACATTCTCTTACTTTTGGTCGTATATTTGATGAAGAAACTTGGTCTCCCCTGAATTCTCTTCTTGCCTCCTCGAGCATTTGTTTTTTCTTTTTTGCATCAAAAGTTTGTGTCTTCTTTGCAGCTTTCTTGATTCCTGATTCCTCTATAGTCTTTCCTTGGGTCATTATGTATTCTCCTATAACAACGCCTCCTCTAGTGATAACAACGACTCTAGGGTCTTCTCTACGAGGTTCTGCTTTGATCAATTGTATCTGTGGGTTCTGTTGAGGTCCTTGTTTCTCTTGAAGTTTAGCCAACAATGCTGGACATTCCTCGATAACATGATCGAAGGAGTTGCAAAAGATGCAAGTGGTACAAGGGTTCTGGCAGTCCCTCACCAAGTGTCCAGGTTATGCATAGTTATAACAGATTATTTGTCCTCGACCTCGACCCATACCTCCTCCTCTTCCTCTTCCTCATAATCCACCACGAGGGTTGAAGTTTCCTCTTCTGGGGGAGTTATACTGCGCAATGTTTCCTTCTTGCTGTACTTCACCTTGAATCTTGTATATATCCGTTGACCTTTCATGCATGAGATCCTAAGCCATACAATCCCTATCATCATGTCCCACCGACTTACAAAACATGAAATACAAATTTGTGGGTGTCTGAACATATTTTTTCATGTAATAACACTCACCAGGGCGATGTCTATTCCCGCATACCTTGCACGAGGGTAGGGTAACTTGTTTCAAGGGGATCAGAGCTCTAGAGGCCAAGTATTCATGGAATAGGAGATAATGTTCCTTGTCATGGCCTTCTGTTATGCATCTAACACACTAGATGTCTTCTATTTTATCTTTTCCCTTGTCTTTCTTCATATCTTCGACTTGCAGAGAAAAACTAGTTAGCTAACTCAAGATTTGATTCATACCCGAGTTGGATTCTCCCATAGGGGATGATTCTAGCTTCATGGTGATCTCCAGTGCCTCAGCATGCGAAGCAATCTTCTGTTGCATCATAGGAACTCTGATGTGTGGTACGATGGCAACAATGAACCATTCCTTGTTCTGCTCATCAGGGATTTGAAAACTCAGATGACCTATTAAGGTCTTGAATCTATGATCAAACTCCCATACCAGTTCAACTATTCTCTGCTTGATTTATTTCAGTTCTGTAATGCACTGCGATTCTAACTTAGGTTTCTTAAATTCAACAATTAGCGAAGTCTTAATGGCATTCAGTGGTTTAGGTGTAGCTCCTTGGAAAAATTTCATATACCAGCTCAGTGCACGATCTCTTAGGGTATTACTGGACTGGGCTCGTTTGACAACTTCGTCGGTGATATTCTTAATACTCCACATAGCTTCACAGAGAAACCAGTGCTATTCAATGTCTTCAGATCCATCTCCTCTAAAGGTGGGTAACCTCATCTCGTCTGCCATAAATCTTCCTAGGTTTCTGGACTGAGTGTGTGATGGACTACTATTGACAGTGCTCTGATGACTTAGGTTACTTTGGTTACTTAAGGCTGTTGAAACAACAAGAAGAGTACCGATACGTACTTCGATAGTCGACGTAGTTCCTGAAGCTTCTGACTCTTCTCAGAGAGGTTCCTCTATCCTAGTGGATTCTGAATGCTCCTTGTCTGTCAGATCTGCCTCTTCTCCACTGTAGAAACCCTCATCCTCGTAGTTCTACTTAAACAGGTTCACGAGAGGAACTTCTCTGAACACTCTCCCACTGCGTGTATGTCTAGCCTCCGTGTCGCTATCACTGTCTGAATACTTGAACATTAGCCTTTTTGGATCCGTCTGACTACTGTATCTTCAAGATGTTCTTCTCATGCAATAGCATCTTGATCCTCTACTTTAGAAAATGTAAAAATTTCCCTCTGGGTCCCTTAAAGAAATATCTCTTGGCTTGGCTATATGACTCTACTCTGTCAACAAAAAACTCGGTGATGTACCCTCCAATGGTACTATCAAACCAATTATCTACTGCTCTTGACACTTCGTTATCAACTCTCTTGACCTTCTTGATCAACGTTGACATCCAAAACACAGGTGGCCTAGATCTGATCTCAAATTGGGTATCTGCTAACCTAGCTAGCCACTCATATAGCTCCTGATGGATTCCTCCAAAGAAAATTTCGTTTATATCAGTAAAGATATATCTCTCCAACCAATCCTCTATACTAAGATTAGGGTTCTTGTTCTGAGCTTCAACACAGTCCTTTTCTTGGTCTTCTATCCACTTCTTAATCTCTGTATTCAATGAAAACCACCTTGACATTCCGTCAAGAAGATTCCAGTCCCGACAATGGAACCATTTGTTGGCACATGGGCAGACCTGGGGTTTAACTCCAAGAGAGCACCAACAAGCCCTAACTACTTGCCCTTTCAACAACACCTGTGAAGCAGATGCAGTCTCACCCAAAGTAGCTATGGGGGGGTTGCAGGACAAAGATGTATACAACCAAGGGGATATCAAGTGGATCCAATACAAAATCAATACAAAAATTATATATCATTTACCAGTTCAGATCTACTCCGTAGAACTATATATCAGATCTAACACAATAATTCAATAACGGTATACCAAATGAAAAATAACAAAGCATCAATCACACACAACACAAAATATACATGGCTCACCCTATCTCTAGGGCTACATCCACATAACTGTGCTTTATAATATATTAATATGCAACATACAATTCTCATCTGCGCTCTTTAGCTAACATATCTTCTTTCTTCTTCTCTCTATCTCTCCCCTTCCTGTGCACCCTGCTGCAGGACTTGATCTCCGCACCTAGCTGAAGATATTACAATACCAGAAGGCTCTTACACTTAACACTTCTCTATCTCACACAATAATCGCTCATGCCATTAACAAAACTAGAACGAACCCTCTTCCCTCATACAGATTCTTATTTATACATTACAATCACTCACCGACAACCTTAGGCCGAAACCTAGGTGTCAAAACCCTAGATACCAAAACCCTAGGTCAACTTGTCTCGCGTTTTCAGGGCTTCGCCAACCTATCTTTCATTCCTTCTCGCGCTGTGCTCCAAAGCATCCAATAGTGGATTTTTCTGCTTGCTAAGTTGTCCACGATCCATCTTCCTTGCTGATCTATCATCCTCGATCTCTTTGTCCAATGTCTTTCTTTCTCTTACTTCGCTCCATCTTTTTTGCTCTTTTACTCACTTCGACCCAGTAACAGTCACTGTGTCTTCCACGTAATTCACATTTTGCCTTTTCTTCCTTGAGCTTCACTTGCTTCCATAAACAAGGGCCAACATGACTCATTCCCTACCCTCAGAAACTTAGGATAAATACATATCCATAAACTAGCATACTCCCTAAGCGGGCGAATGGGAATGCCGAAGTAAGTTGAGGAAAGTTTTTGAGTGAACCTAATAGTTAAGAACATGTGTTTCCTGATTGGAGGTCAAAGGTTTAAATCAAGAGGGGGGTAGGGTATGTACACATATGTAGACTTTAGCAGTCAAACTGTTGTAATTGAAATGATATCATTTGAAGTTGGTGGTGAAGTTGGTGGCTAAAATATTGTATGTTTTGAAAATAGAGGTAAATCTCAGTAGACTAAAAAACTTGATATATAAGCTATGTATGATCAATAATTAAGTGTATGATATATAAGTTATGATTTTATTTTAAAGATGAGAATGAAGATGTGGCTAATGATGAAATTTAAAAATAATTTGTTTTGGTCTCATATTTTTTTGTGGATAAAAAATTTAATAATAATATTTGCAAATATCAAAACCAGACCATTATAATTCACTAAATAAATTTTAATACACAATTAAAAAAAACTAAATTAAAACATTGAACCCTAAATTATAATATCACAAATAAACAAAGTGTAACACATACATTATAAGTGCATAAAGGTATATTAAACATATATCAACATAAAAAGTAATCATTATAAAATTGTCTATTCAATGTTATGATGGCAATACAAAAATTTGAATTGCTACATATTACAATATATGAATAAATAAATAAACTATGGTGCAATTTCACTTGGATTTATATCGTCTCTTTTTGACAAAAATGTCAAAACATAGAAATTATTGGATCTCCATATGTAGTCTATATAATCAGAGTGATGCAGTTTTTCCAGCACGTTGAATCCA
Organism: Picea sitchensis; assembly: GCA_010110895.2. Taxonomy (NCBI): domain Eukaryota; kingdom Viridiplantae; phylum Streptophyta; class Pinopsida; order Pinales; family Pinaceae; genus Picea; species Picea sitchensis. Next base: position 217,929 of record SNQJ01S0001768.1, on the reverse strand, counting down.
TTCATGCATTCAAAAATGCAATTGAAGCAACATAAAAATGTGATTTCAATCAGATTTATATCATGGGATTCATGGGAAAATGCACACAAACTTAGAATGTTTAGACAACCTCGTGCAACTATATATATATATATATATATATATATATATATAAAATAGAGATTTTTGACATTCTAGATTTTTTTTTAATCGAGATTTTTGACATTCTAGATTTTTTTTTAATCGATTAAGTTTCATATATATATATAGAATGCATATAATAGAGATTTTAGAAATTAGGAAATCCATCTTTGCAGATATGCACCTGGATACTACCTTTATAAACATCAATATTTTAACCGTTTTTGTTTTGGGTTTCGTTACAAGTTTATATCAGGGTTTTTGTGTGAACACCCAGGCACAAAGTTTTCAAGTATGTCAGTGTTTGTTTTTCATGCAATATTGGGCATGCAAAAATACATGGTCTATATATTCTATTTCTCTTTTGGATGACAATATTGGGTATTTACAAATACACTGTTAGATATGTTTCTCGTTTTGGACGAGTTATGAGGATTGATGTTTGATTGGTTATGAATTTCAAACACTGATAGATTCATCACTTAAAGGGTTATTCATTAAATATAGATTGATCACTTAAGGGGCTATGGTTAAAGAGTACAATAACTCACTAAGGAGTAGATTAATGAGTTTACCATTTATTATTTTCTATTTATCTTTACCTCAATGTAATGTTTTTTTAAATGTAACATTATATATTTTGAAATTGTAAAATTTGATTTTGTTCATGAATTAAAAATTTACTTTTTAAAATTGTAGATTTTAAAATTGCATTAATGGAATCAATAGAGTAAAAAACCTTTTCTTTTGGAAGTGTACCTTTTACCTAGTGAATTGTAATTCTCATTTAATTAGATGACAAAAAATATTTTGTAAGGGCACTAAAAGTAGAGGTCGGAAGTGTCGGAAATGCCCCTTATTAATCCCCATTTTATAAGTGCATGCTAGTTTAGAACTATAAAAGGTAAAGCTATAGGTGGGAGAGTTTTGTATGGAAAAAGATCTGAATTCCCACATAAAATATGAAAAACTGTGACATGGCTTACATATGAAGACATATGTGAATGTAAAAATGCCATTTGGTAGAAAATGAAGAAACACGTGGTCAAGCCCTAACACAAACGTAAAACCAAAGTCTTATATGCCCCACATAAGATATGCAAAACCATGACATGGCTTACATATGAAGACATATGTGAGTGTAAAAATGCCATTTGGTAGAAAATGAAGAAACATGTGGTCAAGACCTAACACAAACATAAAACCAAAGTCTTATATGCCCCAAAATCGGTATACCCGGTCATTTGAATAGGAGAATCTATATGCCCGATATGGGCAAAAAATGATGTGAATGTACCAAGGAAAATTGATGTTTTTATTGTTTTGGTTGGATTTCAACGTAAAAATTCTTTTGATCTCATCGTTGTGTTATCCAAAGTATAAAATGTTAATATCATTATCATTTTATAAAATGTTTCAAAAGAACTTAGTTCAATGGTTCTCTATATAAATTATTTGTTCAATGAGAATTATCCCTACAGTGTAGTTCAAGGTTAAGTGAATAGGAAACCAAGATCATTTGCTCTCATTAGCGAGAAAGATACATCAAATGTTTCAAGGTTTTTGGAATGCAACCTTTGTAATCCTGACTCCTAAGGTTGTTACTTGTAAGGGAGAAACATTAGAGGTAGGTGCCATGGTTAATTATTGTTGTTAAAATATTATCTCAAGCTCTTTATAGAATATGTGGACAAGCATATGATGGTTTGTGCATTGATGTTTTTTTAACAACAACATTACATAGCTGCAACTATGCTTCTTTGCAGTGGAAACCAAGGGGACTTGATTCTTGGTTGATGGATATTTTCGCAACACCTATTGCCTTTCATGTCATTTGCAAGAAGCTCAAAAGTCCTTGTATGAAAAAAATGTGATAATGACAATATATTTTGTTTATAATTTTTATTAAATGGGTGTTGGGGTCACCAATCGACTCTAGGGTCATTGATTCCTCCTTGACATGGTCAATTTCATCAAATAATCACCAATCCACTTGCATCATTAGCAAGCATTAAATTGATACAACAATTATCCACAATATGCATCTTCCAATACTTTTAGTGCCAACTATCACCATCGGACTACAAATTGATTACTCCTCATTGCTAATCAAAATCTTCAAATTCATCTTTATTACTATAGTCATATGAATAGTATTGATTATCATCAATAACTACATGTATTGTTATCATTCCACTTAATCGAATAAACATCTACCTAAATATGTTATCTATATTTTCCCAAGTAATCAACTTGAATGTTATATGATTGCTAAGGATAATTCGTCATGCACTATACATCAAAGGGCCCAGACTCACCGCACCTATATTTATAGGAAAAGTTCTAAATTTTTCCAAGGCTATCATTTATATATTATGACTATTAAGTAAAATAATATGATAATTATCCAGATAAAGAAGTTTGTTTAATTTTTTTTTAAATCTTGATATTCAAAAGTTAAAAATAAATAAATAAAATCTTGACACTCAATTTGAATTTGAAATTATTTGATAATAGTTAAAATTGAAATTTAATAGTTAACTTAAAGGGAAATCGTGTAAAAACAAGAAAATTAAATTTAGATTCTACACTTAATAGATGGAGTGAATTCATCTATCAAAATGATCAAATTCTATAGTAATAGAGTAATTGATGTTTGTTAAATACAACTTTTGGTAAGTGATTGCAATTGCATATAATGTGTGAATTCTGGATGCCTATAGATGTTAAGTATACAAATGGAAAAGAATTGGTGTGACAAAATAGCATAAGAGATCATATGCTATCGTGGAGGGGGATATAAAATAATTATCACCACAATTATGACAAAGTCGATCGATATTTTAAATATTTTAATTGTGTAAGTAGTTAAAACTTAATAAATTAAATTAGAAATTGAAGAATGAAATAATATATAATAATAAATTAAAAATTGACTAATCAAATAATAATATCATAATAATAGATATGTTAGTTTGCTTTTGCTTTTTAGATAATTTATATTCAATATTCTTTTACAAATATTGAATATATTCTATTTAAATTTCTATTTATATTTTTATAACATTATTCAATATACTTTATTTAAATTTTAAATTACATATTTAAACTTTGAGGACATGCACACACATAAATCACAAGTTGGGGGGACAACAAACAATTAATCTATTATTGCCATGCTTCAACGCTCAACTTTTGACACATTACAATGGATTATCACTAACTTTTTATAGGCTTTTATTACATGTAATCCACCAGCTCTAAAATCAAGAGCTACGAAAATCATGTGCGCCAAACAACCATTGTTGACCTAACAACTTTGACTCTTTCACCGAATAAATTTTATCCTAACACAAATTGTGTGTATATATTAATTACAATGAGAAATCCTATAAAGAGTACTCACTAGGTTTGGTGCTTCAATGACCATCTTAAGTGGAAGGCTTTTCCTCATCCTTTTATAAGTGAATTGTGAAAGCATTATGGATGGAACTTAATTCTTGAGAGCTTTCCATTGGAAGTTAATGAGTCATCTATGTTGCAAATTGTTAAGGTAGAGACTCTCTTCTTCACATTGCACTATGAATCTCATCTAAACCAATGGTTTCTAGCCTTTAATTGAATTGTATTAGTGACCAACTAAAATATCTTGATACACAACAATGACCCTCCATTTCCTCTATTCTAATAGTCCTTGGAAGATTAAAAACACTAAAGATTGATTTAATGATGAACTGATATTTCACAACTCTTACATAACATCCTCCCACCATACATCCATTCATGTTTAACCTTGTTACAAGACTATTTGAAATATTAATTTTCCGTCCAACAATATTTTTTTTTAATTTTTAAGCAACATAACCACCTTAACTCTTTCTCCCCTCCTTTGAAAATATGCTAATAATAACTTGTAAATATGCATAAGTTGAATTTAAAAAAAAAAAATGTTTAACTATACAATGCCAATATTATTTAACTAATTTTTTCAATTTATTAATTAATAAATATAATTAATTATGATTTTTCTTAAACAACATTCACAATCCAAAAATCCATTTGTTTAATTTTAAATAATAATCTTAAAAATTTAACTCTTAAAATTCTCATTAATTCTATTACTCATTCTTATTTATATTTTTTTATATTTTAATATAAAAAAAAATTATTAATACAAATTTTAATATAAATTAAAAAAAAATGAAAAATAAAATAGATAAAACTAAAAAGTCCAAAAACACTTAGCTGTCACCGTCATCAAATTTTAAATTTGCAAACAAGGTTCGCGACCAAATTCCAGGCCTGTCCACGAGGAACATATCCCATTGCCAGGGAATATATTATTATGGTCTGAAACAATAGGGAGTCCAATAATGGACGAATATTATATCGGTCTAAAACAATAGCGAGTGCAATAATTGCCGAAAATTATATCATTTCCACAATAGAATTAGTGTAGACAACCAAATCTTTGACTTTTTGTGATATAGAGATCAACAACATGTCTCGTTTCCACCTTGTGAAATCTCGATTCGAAGGGATGCATATGGATGGAGGACATTGAATACAATAAATATAGATTCATAGTTTAAGTAAAAATTGGACAACCTTTAACTGAAACATCCTTGGCTTTGGGACAAGAGGCTAATAGACAACCATCTAACTTCTCTCCCCACCAATTTAACAGAATGTTCTCTAACCCCAAACAAACATAAAGAAGAACGCCCATGAATTCTAGACCTGAGTCCAATCCTGCAGAGAGCACGTAGTTATGACGTTGCCACCATTCTCTTCGGTATCTGTAAATCACAAAGTTGAAAAGGAATCCCACAATCAACCAGCTTGTGAAGTTCACAACACTCGCAGGAGGCAGTAGTCCCGTGGTTCCAATCAGGACTGACATATTGATATATTTTATCCAAGTCTTGGCCAGCCATATCTTATGCAGAAGCCATGCCAAGACAGGGGCCAGAGCTCCTAATAGAAAATCCCAGTTAACAACCCAATAGGAGCCCAGGTTTCTGAAAATCCTCCCGGGACCAATCAATCCCCATACAATGGATGCGTCGTAGATGACTTGATCCATTGGACAAACCCATGGAATGCCACTCAGAAGAAGATTTATGTTGCATATATCAAGGATGCTCTCAATCAACCACCATGGGGTTAACAAGTATACCATTGCAACCATGATTGTCCCTGCCATCTGTACAATGTCTCATTATGTTAAAATCAATATAAATTCACAGAAACTTGTGTCACTTCTAAGTATTAAAGTAGTGGACTGAATCAACAACAAAAAGGGTTTTTACTTGAGCCATAAACATGATCCGTGGAGGAATATTCTACAGGTAATGCAGAGACCGAAGAAGAAGAAACATAATTAACTGTATCGTTCTCTTTTCTTGATTCTTGAGCGCTTGAAGAATGACTCCAACGACACTGATACCACCGACAGATGCTATCCACTACCATCCCTCCCATATGTGTGATGATGCTCCTATTCTTCTGCTCGCATTTCAGTCTGAATCCTCTTTACAACTGCAGGGATTTGAACCCGGATTTGTGTAGATGCAAGCAAAATTTGTTTCTGATGCGCCGAGAGGAACCTAAACTATTGGTTTATCTAGGTTTGTGCGAATATTTATATAATCAAGGGATTCTGTGAAACAAAGACGGTGTGAAACAAATCTCTGACGAAGGCGGTGGGGAACAAATCCCGAACATGAACTGGGTTTGAACCTCATTTTCAGGCTCTCTAAGGCTCATCAATTTCTCCTCATTCTTCGTCTCTTCAAGATTGACTGACAGATCAATACCGCCAAGTTTATCAACCCTCCGAGCATCTGCCATGAAATCACTTTTTCTTCTGCACTTTTGCTTGAGAAACGTATCCAAAATCTCTCTGTAATTTCCGTTCCCGGTAAGACTCAACCCTACTGCTTCCATACAACACGACAGATTAAAAATCCCCTCTGAATTCTCCGTCCTCTCAGAGATTGATTAAACACAGATGATCCCGATTTATGTAGGAACATAATGAAATACATAAATACACATAAACGCAGAGATGCAGCGGAAATAAGACTTCATTTCATTAATAACAAATGACTGAAAAATGCTTACAGACATAATGGAAATAAACTAGCTAGGGCGCTGGTAACTTATCTCTAAGAAGAGATGTGGCAGCTACTGTCCTCTGAAATTCCTGTTACAATGAGGCTTAAAGGCCTATATATCACTGAGAAACAATGGAAAACCCTAAACATCCAAAAACCTAACCCTAGGAGATGAAACGCCAGAATATAGGCCCCGTTGGGGTAAATTGGTACATCAATTTCCCGGGGTCGTAACTTTGGCATACTATCTCCGTTTGACGCACATGATACATCGTTAGAAATATCTATCCGAGGACTACATTGCTAAAAAATAATATCGACTCTGGAACAGACTCATATTCACCGAAGCATTCATGCCCAAAAAACGTCGTTTAGGGCCTCAAAACAACTCCGAAAGTTCAGGACCCGAAGAACTACTAAAAATAGTAAATTGTGCTACAATTAAGGAAACTAAAAAACTGAAAGAAACAATGGTGTGGGTCCAAGTGGAATAGGTAGGTGGCCACCAATATCCACTTGGATCAGTCCTCCCCCCTTAGGAAGCAATGGTCCCCATTGCGTTGAGTTCCTCCATGAGATGAGGAAATTTCTGTTGAACTTGGTCCTTGGTGAGCCACTTGCCCTGGTGAAGGAGTTGGCCAATAGAAATAATTTTGCAGCACTGCCATGGTTTTCTCGATCCCAAAATTCCGAGCGACCCAACTGTAGTGTGCCTCCCAAATCATCTTGGCACACTTTCTTGAAGGAACACAAAGGTGTCCTAGGTGACAAAGCAGGGCATCCTGGAGGTGAAAATTGGGAACTTGCTTACCCTCCAAGAGTGTATTGTACGTGTGGCTGAATTTTGGATCACTTGTGTAGAGAAGAAACCAATCAGAAGTCTCGTGCCCACAAGAGTTGAGCATAGTGGTTAGCGCCATGATGGGTGGTCGGCTGAGGCAGTCTGCAACATTATTGGTGCTGCCTTTCTTGTACTTAATGTTCAAATGAAACTGTTGCAGGTATGTGGACCACTTCTGATGGCGATCGTTCTACAACTTCCCTTGTGTCTGTATGAACTGCAGGGGTCGGTGGTCTGTGTGGATGACCATTTCCTTTCCCAAAATGTAATG
>SNQJ01S0001768.1:183129-208064 GCA_010110895.2 Picea sitchensis | reverse complement strand
TTGGGGTTTGCGAGACTGATCTTGCAAAGGTTCAACCAGATCGAGCTCCAACTCCTTATACCTCGACCTCGTTGAGGACATGCAAAGAAAGATCGAGAACGAGTAGACCACTCTGATACCACTGATCCCGATTTATGTAGGAACATAATGAAATACATAAATACACATAAACGTAGAGATGCAGCGGAAATAAGACTTCATTTCATTAATAACAAATGACTGAAAAATGCTTACAAACAGAATGGAAATAAACTAGCTAGGGCGTTGGTAGCTTATCTATGAGAAGAGATGTGGCCACTACTGGCCTTTGAACTGCCTGTTACAATGAGGCTCGAAGGCCTATATATCACTGAGAAACAATGGAAAACCCTAAACATCCAAAAACCTAACCCTAGGAGATGAAACACTAGAATATGGGCCTCGTTGGGATAAATTGGTACATCAATTTCCTGGGGTCGTAACTTTGGCATACTATCTTCGTTTGACGCACATGATACATCATTAGAAAGATCTATCCGAGGACTACATTGCTGATGGAGAATATTGAGTCTAGAATAGACTCATATTCACCGGAGCATTCATGCCCAAAAAACGTCGTTTAGGGCCTCAAAACAGCTCCGAAAGTTCAGGACCCGAAGAAGTGCTAAAAATAGTAAATTGTGCTACAATTAAGGAAACTAAAAAACTGAAAGAAACAATGGTGTGGGTCCAAGTGGAATAGGCGGGTGGCCACCAATATCCACCTGGATCAACAGAAGACAATCCCAAGATTGATGAATGAAAAATGATGAGGAATCACAAGGCGTGTTGGGAGAAATCAGAGCAAAGGAGGGAGGATTGAAGTTTGGGCATGATAGAGGAAGGGCATATTAAAAGGTAGCTGGGGCGCGATCGATATCAGCACTGGCGTGAGAATTTCACGAAAAAAGAGCTTGGTCTTATTGATATGTACGAAAGAGAAATATAATAAGATCCGATAAGGTGGATAAGAAATGCAGGTGGCAACATTCAGATAATGCACAAAATATGAGGTGGTTTCAAATGGATGGTTTTAGAAAACCTAACACTAAAGAATGCCTTTGACATAATTAAACTTCCAAAAATATTAATAAAATATTCCCTTGACTTAAGCTTCCCCTTTTCCTTTTCCGTGGAGTTTATCCCCCGTCTCTTTTTTGTCTGAGTTGAGTCTGTGCGTAGTGATGTGATTATATTAACAATATTGAGGGTGATTTACATTTACAATACAAGTGCACTGGCATTTTGCATCCAAGCTCACCAACCTTAAAATATAAGCATATATACAAAGACTCTTTGGCCTCAAAACTGTGTGCTTAATCTAATGTGTGCAAGACTCTGGGATATGCACACTCTTCTTTTGGTGCACCATCCTAACACACTAATGCAAGTGTGCACTACACTATAAAATGCACGAGTTCTTTCTTTTATGCAAAATCCTTGCACAATCACCAAACTATGGAATGTGCGCACAAAACTGGATCCAAGGCTTGATACCAACAACTCACCAGCTTATGTATACACACACACACATAAACACACACACACACACACACACATATTTATAGTTACATTTACATTTGGGGTTTGTCCTAGGTGTATTACATTCCCCTCCCCCTTATTTATGCATTATCATCAGTGCATTACATACACATGTATACTCAAAACTTTCAAAAGTATTCAAAGATATGTGGATAGTTTTCCTGCATAAAATCCTCATGTTCCCAGGTTGCATCCTCATGACCATAACAGGTCCACTAGATCTTTATCAGTCCTACTGCACTATTCCAGAGCGTCTTGACTTTTCAATCCGATATGCGCACTGGTTGAACTTAGAAGTTTCCCTCTTTCTCCACCTGAATCCCATTCCAATCAATGACATGATTAACATCATGTACATACTTTTTAAGTAAAGAAACATGGAATACATTATGAATACTCAAGGATGTAGGTAGAGCCAACATACATGCGACAAGACCAATCCTCTATAGGATTTTGAATGGCCCACAATATCGTGCTGCTAGCTTAGAGAAATTCCCCATCTTTAGGGAACTTTGTCTTGATTTTACTTTTAGGAACACATGGTCACCTTCTTTAAATTCTCCAAAATTTTGGCATTTATTTGCACAGAGTTTTTATCTGTCTTGGGAAACTTTTAAATTTTGCTTTATTTTTACCATTTTCTCTTCCATTTCTTGGAGCAGATCTAGCCCACCTATTGCATGATCTGTTGGGTTATCCCAACTCACAGGTGTGTCACACCTTCTACCATACAGTGCTTCAAATGGACTCATATTCAAAGATGTTTGATATCCATTGTTGTAATAAAACTCTACCAAATGTAAGTAGTCTTCCCATTTTGATGGCTTATCCATCACATACATCCTTAACATATCTTATATTACATGATTTACCCTCTTTGTTTGTCCATCTATCTCAGGGTGATATGCTGTGCTAAAGTTAAGACTTGTCCCAATTCCTTTGAATAACCCCTTCCAAAAATTTGAAGTGAACTTGAGATATATGTCAGACACAATTACCTTAGTCATACCATGCAATTTAGCAATTTCTCGCATGTACATCTCAGCAATGTCGGTTTCCTTGTGCGCTGATTTAACTGGAACAAAATGGGCAACTTTAGTAAGCTTGTCCACCACCACCATAATAGAAATATGTTGCTTGGAAGTATTAGGCAAATTAGTTATAAAATCCATCGTTATAACTTCCCACTTCCACTTAGGAATGGAAAAAGGCTATTGCAAACCAGCTAGATGTCTATGCTCAGCCTTGACCTTCTGACATTTGATACATCTAACAATAAAATCAACAACTTCATTTTTCATACCTGGCTAATAGTATTGCTTCTTGACTGCGAAAATTGTCTTCTAGTAACCTTGATGTCCAACATAAGGAACCTTATGCACCTCTAAAAATATCAGGCTTTTCAACTCCTGATAATTTGGCACATATAATCTACGACTATACATAAGGATCCCATCCTCTCTCAACTCATAACCTTGAAATTTATGATGATATATACCTTGCTGTAAGTTCACCTTTATGTATACAGATATAATTTGGAAACTTCTAAAATTCTATCGCACAAATATGTCTGGTACATGCTAATGGTTGTAGTATGCATCTCATGCACCCTCTTACTGAGTGCGTCAGTGAACTCGTTCTCTTTTCCTTTGATATGATTTATGTCGAAGTCATACTCACTGAGGAACTCTAACCACCTACTTTTTTTGGAATTTAAACTTGGCTATCCAAAAAAATATTTCAGACCACAATGGTTTGTTCTTAGCTCAAATATTTTACCCATGAGATAATGCCACCACATCTTCAAGGCATGCACTATAGTTGCCAATTCTAAATCATGAGTAGCATAGAGCCTTGCATGCTCTTTCAACTTCCTTGATTTGTAGCATGCCACATGTCCATTTTGAATCATGACTCCACCAAGTCCTTCCTTTCATGCATCCATGCACACAATGAAGTCTACAACAGGATCAACAATTCTCAAAATTGACGCACTTGTAAACAAATTTTTCAAGTGCTGAAAACTCCTTACACAATCCAGAGTCCACTCAAATCGCACACCTTTCTTCTACAAGGATGTGATTGGATGTGTAATCTTTGAGAATCCTTCAATAAAAATTCTGTAGTACCCTGCTAGCCCCATAAAGGATCTCACTTCTGTGACATTTCTTGGTGTTGGCCATTCCTAAATGGATTTTATCTTTGTTGGGTCCACAATTATTCCTTCTTCTAAAATGATTTGACCCAAGTAATGAATCTGTCTCTGGTAAAATGAACACTTGCTCAACTTTGCATAAATATGATGCTCCCTCAATACCTACAACACCATTCTCAAGTGCTTCTCATGCTCTTCTTCAAACTTTGAGTAAATAAGTATGTCATCCAAAAATACAATGACAAAATTATCTAAATCACTTCTAAAAACTCCATTCATTAAACACATGAAGACAAATGGTTCATTTGACAACCCAAATGGCACCACTGTAAACTCTTAATGACCATACCTTGTTCTAAAGGAAATCTTGTTGATGTTTTCCTCTTTTATTCTCACTTGGTGATATCAAGATTTGAGATCAATCTTTGAAAATATCCTTGCACCCCTTAGCTGATCAAACATGTCATCTATCCTTGGAAAATGATACTTGTTCTTCACTGTTACCTTATTCAACTACCTGAAGTTAATGCAGAGTCTCGACGTGCCATCCTTCTTTTTCACAAATAAAACTGGTGCACCACAAGGTGACACAATTGGGCGTATATACCTCTTCTCTAGAAGCTCTTCAAGTTGCATTTGCAACTCCTTCAATTCTGGTGTACTCATCCTATAATGAGTCTTAGATACATGAGCTACTCTCGACATCAAAATTATAGAGAAGTCAATATTTTGTTTCAGTGGAAACCTCAGTATCTCCTTTAATACATCCTTGAATTCCTTTAGTACTACGCAGTCTTCAACACTTTGCACTTTATCCATGAGTGCCTCCTCCATGTGCGCTGCAAATACTTGACATTATTTCATATAGCTTTTCTTTAATTGCAAGGATGAAATTTCTCTGATAATCACAACTCTTGGAATGCCTTGAACTGTTCTCAAATTTCCTTGCTCATCCAGGCAAGGAAATGCCTTATTATAACAATCTATAATATCATGATGCCAGTCCAACCAATTCATGCCAATGAGACAATCATACGAGCCCAAAGGTATGATATTCAAATTATCTTTTTTGCACAATCCATTCATTTCTATTGGACATGCCTTGACCATCTCATTAATTTTCCCTTTTTCCCTGATAAATAACTGTACCAACCAAGGTTTTCCAAGTTTTCTTCTCTGCAATTAGAATATTTCCACCATTTTAGTATCTAGATAACTATGACTAGCTCATGAGTCAATTAAAATAGCAATGGGTTGGTCATTAATCTTACCTTTCACCTCGATCATGTGCGACTAAAACTCATCTTGGTTGTTGTCTAGGGCTGCATAAATTCTAGGTACACTTCTACCCATGTCTTCAATTGTCACAACTTAACGTACACTTTGCGTAGTCCTCTATTTTTCACCTCTTTGAGGGAAATCTCCAAACATATGATTTCTGTCGCAACCCCAAAACTACATTGGTTACTTCCTTGGCCTGGTTTCCATTGCCTCAGTCATTCTAGGCTCCTTGGATTTTTTTTTTCCTTGAGTAGTATTTATGAAAAATGGTGGCTTAGTCCCCTTCTTCTTTTATTCCACCTTGCTTTTCATCTTGTCTTCCCAAGCCTTTTGGAAAGTAAGTCTTCCCCTTTGCTGATCATAGAGACATTTAGCTCTCCTTATAGTTTCATCCATTGTATTGGGATGATCATATTGTATCTTATCACTAATAAATGATGGTAGACCACTCAAGTACCTTTGAGTCTTCACTTTTTCATCTTTGATAAAAGGCACATATTTCAACAACTCTAAAAATCTCCTTTCGTACTTGTTTATGCTCATTCTCCCAAGCTTGAGTTCGAAGAACTCCTTCATTTTCCTATCATAGTAGCACTTGGTTAAATAATTATTTTCAAAGTATTGGTTGAATTCCCTCCAAGTAACCTTCTTCTCATCATTGTGTTGCACTTGCACATACTGACCCCACCACATTGATGATTTTCCCTTGAGATGATAAAYGRAAATTCACCCTTTTGTCTACGAGGAGTAATTATGTAATTGGAAGTATTTCCTCATACCCAACAACCAAGTTTCTACATCCTCATCCTTCTTATGCTCACCATCAAAAGTAGGAGGCTTGATCTTATTCATTCCCCCTTGTAGCTYGTCCACCCCAATCCTTCTCTTATGATTTTTGACAGGAGATGGACTCGAACTACTGCACACTCTCACAACTGAATATATTGGAGAGTGATGGAGATGCTTGTCAACACTTTTTGTTTTTCTTCCCTCATCATGAGATTTGTGTCTTCCTGACCTACTTGTCTCTGTCTCCTTATCCATCTTTTTCTTAATTCTATACAAGTTTTGTAGCAACTTGATACTAAATCCTTATTGTTCCTCCTTGGCTTTCATAAGGTTTTCATTATTGAATTGATAACTTTGGATGTCCTTTTGCAAAATTTTTATGGTCTCTACCAAGTTCACGCTCTGTTCTAAGCCTTCCCTATGTCCATTGGATTATGTATCTTCAACACCCATACCAACGTACAAACTTTCCATTTCTGCATCCCTAATATAGGTTCTCTACACACTTTCCATGCTTTTAATCTCTGTGTTGATCCTGCCTTGAACTAATTGTTGTTAATTCTGCAAAAAGTACAGTCAACAAGATTTGTTAGACTAATTACTAATTAATGCAACAAATTTATGAAAGCTATGGATAAATTTGTCAGAATCCTTTCTTTTATTTTTCCTTTGGATGATTTTTAACATCCAAACTCTAGTGTGCACACCCACACATTATTGTTTTTGTGCACATCACAACTCTATACTGCGCACCAATGGTTTTCCATGCAAAATAAACTCTTCATTGTGCAACACGAATACTTAACGCACACGTATATTTCATGTTGATCTCTGTCCCACACAAGTCCAATGTTGAACCAATTTCTTTGATACTAGAATTTAACGTCCCCAGACTTCCAAGATGGGACACATCACACAAACTCAACTTCAGCCTCTATGATATTCTTTGTAGCATCCCAAGCTCACTATTGGATAATGCTACTTCAAAATTCCTAGTGCACAGATACTACTTATAATGGTCCCTGTTATAAGTAGATTGGGTTAATTGTGCACAAACTTAAGGTACTGCACCCAGACTCATGTTGAGTCTCACTCTATGGGTACACTTCTTTTAATACAATCATAGAAGAAAAATAAATGTTACAAATCCGCTGCGCACTTTATCCCTTCAATACACACACACACACACACACACACATTATTGTGCACACAATGCTTCTATGCACAAAGTATTACTACGCACACAATCTATCCAATGCTGAACTCAGATTCTATCACTTTGTGTGCGCAGACTGCTTCACTGCACACTCAGTGATTCATACCATGCCTTGGTATCTTCTAATCATACCACAAAGTTTAACTTACAAGAATTCTTTATAACTGTCATACTTCTCATGAGAAACAATATATATATATATATATATATATATATAAGCAATAACATTGCACATATTTAACCACAATATGCAGATGCAAATTCATATAGAAGATAAACCCATTTAAAATATAACATTAGAGCACACAATAATTAAACAAGTTTGTGAAGAACACTTATCTCTTATGAAAAGTCACCAATTGCGTGCAAGATTTAGATGTTCCTCCCAACCATAGATTCTATTGCTCATAATCTTTCAGCAACAGGTCACCCCCGAGATGGGCTTAAACTCTATAGGAAAAAAGGTTCCTATCACGAGGATATGGTATGATATTCAACAAAAAGACTTGGTCCAAGGTTCTGATTGCTACTACTAGCCTACAATCCCTCATTCCCCACATGCCTGTCCCAGCCAAGGAAGTGTTCCCCTTCTCTACTTAATAGTCCTTCGACTGCCCCACTTCCCTTCCGTGGCTTCAACAACAGGCTGTACAGGAAGTCTCAGAGCCCTATATCTAATGCCCATCACACCAGGGAACCATTTCCAACAAAATCTCACTTGGAGAGAGTGCTCACGGGTCTGACAACCCACTTCTTAGACAATAAACAAGCCTTCCTAAGTGCATGGTTAAGCAAAAATGACAATAAGTTATAGCAAAATACGTATTCCTTTGTAGAGGAAATCCATCTGAATAATCCCCGAATGAGTGATCCCTGAATTACACTAAGGGCATCAATATCTATTGCATGCCTTCAACTCGACACTTGTCACCTTCAGAAGTATCTTTAGCCACTTTTTGACTCGTTCCCTACCCTCGGGAACTTAGGATAAATACATATCCATAAATTAAACTTCCAGAAATATTAATAAAATATTCCTTTGACTTAAGCTTCCCCTTTTACTTTTCTGTGGAGTTTAGCACCCATCTCTTTTCCGACTTAGTTGATTTTGCCTAGTGATGTGATTATATTAGCAATTTAGGGTGATTACATTTACAATATATGCACACTGGCCTTTTGCATCCAGGCTCACCAGCCTTAAAATACCAATATATATACAAAGGATCTTTGGCCTCAAAACTGCACGCTTAATTTGATGTGCGCACTCTTCTTTTGGTGCTCCATACTCACACACTTGCATAAGTGCACACTACACTATAAAGTGTGCACTTTCTTTCTTTGATGCACAATCGTCGTGCAATCACCAAACTATGGAATGTGCGCACAAAATTGAATCCAAGACTTGATAACAACAACTCACTAGTTTATATATATACATATATATATTTTGAGTTTGGCCTAGGGGTATTACAAGTTCATTTTACTTTCAGAGATACATCCTGTGCAAGTTACGGATTTTACTAGCCCTGAAATCAATCTCAAACGAGTCATTTTGGGAAATCCGATATAACATTTTTTTGGAGATGGTTAAGACTGTGAAATTTTTAGGATATTGAGTAGACATATCTAAGCACTTGTGATAAAAAATTCAAGTTTTTTATTGAGTTTTAATTTCTGCAATATGGAATATGGGAAGTAGGGGTATTTGACTAGTCATCAAACTAGCCTCAAACATGTGTTCTTGGTAGAAGTGACATATATGAAGCTTGGAAATTCCAAATTTAGTGCGACTAGTTATATTGGAAAGGATATAGATGACATTATTTTAGATAAAAATTTTAGAATCATATATTAAATATTGGACACATGGCATACCATAAAAGTTCACTATCTAGAAATGCCCAAGAATCAACATGGTTTGAGAAAGTTACCATAACTTTCACTCGACACATCAAATTTTGGTTAGACATGTTGCATTGTAGTGAAGACATATCATAGTACTATAAGATGAAATTTCAAACTTAGAATGGCTGAAATTTCAGAGGTACATCATAAGGAAGTTGAAATAGAAGGATAGACTCCAAATTAGGATTTTCAAAGGTATGCTCACTTAAAACTATCATAACTTTTGATTGGGATGTCCGATTGAGATGATTCACAAGCCATTGGAAAGAAAACACATAATATTATATTGGAAAAATGATTATAACTATTTTAGATAATTATTCTTAATATATTGAAGCTTAAGTTGAATGTTTGAGTTAGAATTCAATTAGGAATCAATGGAAATACCTAACTTTAGTGGAAATGAAGAAAAATATGAAATCAATCCAATGGAATGGTTGACGATGGTAAATAAATATGGTGTAAATACTTCAATTGCAAGAAATTATTTTTTTGGTGAAGCTTGGAGGTGGTGGTTGAGTATTGATTATGATACTAGACAAAATATCTCATGGGAAGTATTTGAAGTATTGTTCTTGAACAAATGAATCAAGAAATAAAAAATGGAAGCGATGCATAAAATTCAAGATGAGTTAATTCAAGATAAACAAAAAGTTTTCAAATTGCAGAAGGATAATGAAGAATGAAGAAAATATATTATTAAGAAATATGATGAGTTCTCCTAGATGAAATCCCTTAATGAATCACTCATTAAGGAGGTTAAGAATTCAAAGAAAGAAAGTATTAACAAAGAAAAKTTGGAAAAGAATGAGTTAAAGAAAGAGTTGAAAAAGAAATTTGAAGAAACAAAAAGGTTACGTAAGCATAATCAAGGAATTATTAATGATGTTGAGAAGGTGAAAAGGCAATTACATGAGTCTAAATCAAAGAATAGGGATGAASACATTACCACACAAATTGAAGAGGACTATCAAAAAATTGAAGAGGAAATTTACAAGAAGGTTGAGGAATCCCTAAATATTGATGAGATAAAATCAGAAATGCAATCTAGAATTGAAGAAGGACGTAAGAATTTGATAGATGGGGTCACATTGCAACTTCAAAAGAAAAAGAAGACAAGATTCAAGAAGGTCATTAGAAGACACTTGAATAAGTTGAATTCCATCTAGAGGATGTATATTCCAAATATGATGGTATTATATCCAAGACTAGTGTAATCAAAGACCAAGCAAGGAGAATTGGAATTATCTATGAAAAAAAAACAAGTGAAATTGCTGTGCAAGGAGAAGGAAAACCATCAAATGTGAAACCATATCGACACCCTCATTACCAGGAAATATTTAAAGGAATACAAGAATATCGATATCAACATTATCAAGGAAGAACATGGAATACTCATCAATATTCATGGGATAGGGAATCACAAAACCATTATTCATCAGGATATTATTAGAGACCAACATATACTACAAATTGGAAAAGCTTCAACAATAATACATGGAATCAAGGGAAAGAAGATTACAAAACAACTAGCTACCAAGGATTAAGACTAAAAATAATTTATTTTGGATGGATGTATCACTATCAATGGAAAGAAGAAAGAAGGAACACAAGAAAATCATATTACTTGGTTTCATCACATGTAAAGCCTTTAACTGCAAAGCTTTAAGGACAAAGATTTTTTAAGGAGGGTACTATGATATGACCCCAAGGGGGGGATATATGGGGTTAAATGTACATGTGATGTGTAAATGTATATGTAATAGGGTCGACCTAATAATAAAGGGCCACATGTGCAATGTGTGAATAGGTGTATATAGATATATTGTAGTCACTATTGAGGAGAGGTGAATTGCGATCTATGAATGTATTTGGATAATTGGAGGTTCTCCTATTATTTAAGGAGTTATTGTGTAACTTATCTCTCTTATCTTGATTGGAGTGTTGCTCCACACTCACATTGGGTACATGGTGTGTACTTCTGGTTTATTGCTCTATCTTAAGTATTTGGTTTATAACACTTTTTTTCAAGGTTAAAATTACAACTTGTTTGAAACCATGGCCTTAAAAAATAGTACTGCTGCAACCAAAACCTTAAAATCAACCTCTAAATTGAAAAGTGGTGTTCCTAGAATTATCCTTTTTTTTGAGGTTAAAATTACAACTTTTTTGAAACCACAAGTTTTATGATTGGCATTGTTGCAACCAAAAAATTATAATAAAATCTTGAACCAAAAAGTGATGCGATTCAGGTGGATATTGGTGGCCACCCACCTATTCCAACTGGCTCAAAACATTCTTCTGGCAATTTACTATTTTTATCATTTTTTTGGTTCCTAAAATTCTGGGGTCATTTTGAGGTCCTAAATGAAGTTTTTTCGGGATTGAGCACCTAAATGATATCCAAAAGATATGATTGAGCCCCCAAAATGAATCTCCTTGATGATACCTTTCCAATGAGCTATTGTGTGCCCCAAACATATACCGTATTCCAAAGTTATGCCCCCAAGAAGTTGATACACCAAACTACCCAAAATGGGGTCCACAAAACTGTTGGCTTTTCATCTTTTGCATTTAGGGTTTTGGATTTTATTTATGTTAAAAATGCCTTTAGAGAATCATTGTAATCATCTTCTTGTGAATGAGTGTAGCCATCACATCTCTTCTTAGAGATAAGCTGCCACCATTCTAGTGAGTCTTTCACTCTGTAATTTTACAATCTGTACATTTCGATCATTAATAGAAATTGTGTATTATTGTATCTCTATGTTTATATCTCTGAAATATTTCTGTTATATTATTGGATATATGATATATATCTGTACATTTCTTTATTATACCTCCACTCTCATTTCGTGTCGAAAATAATCCGGATTAGTGGTATTAGAGTAGGCTGCTCTTGATCATTTTTTTCAGTGCATGTCCCCGATGAGGTCTGAGTATAGAAAGTTGGGTCTCAAGCTTGTATCTCTTGAGGAAAATTTCTCTCGCATGCCCAAGAAACCCTCCATGGTGGAATAAAATAAAAATGACAAAGTAGATGATTCTATTAATTTGTTGCTTGAGCAAGCTCTCACGCGACAAAGAGACGAAATGATGGATAATTTTTCCCACATCCTTCAACGCATGCTGATAACAACAGAGACATCTTCATCAAGCGACCACTTGGAGGCACCTCTCCTTTCAAGGTACAAGTTAATTTTGATATTCCTATATTTGAAAGTGAGATAGATGTGAATTCCCTAGAGAAATGGTTAAATCTGCTAGAAGGTTATTTCTCTGTTCACAATTTTTACGACAGGGACAATATCACCTTCGCACTCCTTAAGGCTCTCCCCCATGTCAAATATTGATGGGAAAATTACTGGTAGAAAACTTCCACATAGGAGTCTGGAATATATGGGGTCGAGCCCACTTGTGATTTTTTTGTGGATGTGTTCAAGGAACAATATTACCCTATTGGTAACTATGATGACCAGTACATGAGATGGACCACAATGCGACAAGAGAGGGGCCAAATAGTGACAGARTTCACAAATACTTTTCATACCTTGTGCACTAAGTTGGGTATCAAAGACTCCAAGCAACATCTAGTTTTGAAATACCACATGGCTCTGTATAGGTACATCCAAACCGAAATAGATTTTCTGGACATCTCATCATTGGGAGCTGCTTATCAATATGCTGTCAAAATCAAGAAAAAATTTAGGCACTAGAACAAACATGAGTTTGTGTCTGCAAATCCGCAACAACCAAAGCATGATAAAGACGACCCTAACAAACAAACTCCCGAAAACCAGCCCAAGCCATAGGAAAATAAAAGTAACAGAAAGACGAAGAAGGACACTGTAAAGTGTTGTGATTTCCACAAAATCCCCTGGAACAACATCGATGAATGCCGCTCAAAACAATTATTGGTGGCCGAAATCAAAGAAAAAGAGTCGAACCCAGATTCAAAATTTGATTCAGAAAATAATGGAAGGAGATAAATCATCATCGTAGATCCCACTGCCACCGTCGCAACCACAACAATTCAACCAAAAGAACCAGAAGATCCTAAAGAGGGGGAGCAACTCTTCCATTCACATATGTGGGTGAAGGGGACCTCACTACATTTTATTGTGGATAGAAAAAGCGAGAAAAACCTCATCTCAACAGAGGTCGTCAAACAATTGAGATTGACGACAACACCAAACCCGCAGCCATACAACGTCGAGTGGCTTCACCAGGGAAGATATATCTGTGTCAACCAACAGGGCCACCTTTCCTATGACATCAAACCCTTCAAGGATGAGGTATTGTGTGATGTTTCCCCTCTGGATGTATGTGATGTTATTTTGGGCCAACCATATATGTGGAAACATCATGTTGTTTATGAGTCTCGACCCTGTAGTGTCATTGTTGCTCTAGGGGGTCAAATTTACAGGATACCAGAGGTAGTTTCGACTACTATCCCACCAAAAAATTTTCCCAAGGTAATTTCACATACTACCAAATTTAGCCTCTTCACAATCTGTTCGAAAGGTGAACAAAAGGACACCGCAACCACTACATCCTCAGTCTAAGAACCTTTTGTCCAACATAAACAAGTTGACAAGATTGAATAAAAGAAAAAAAGATTCATTCTACACATGATCATATCATGTATCCAGACTGGTTAAAAATGTCCAACTGTTCCAGCCACAAGTTTGTGATAGCCTTCAACAAACGAAGCAACACAACTTCTCCAACAAGGCAAACAACTCATCAAGATGCAAATTCAACAAACACTTTTCCCTCTCCCCTGGGTACTCAACACAATGGACACCATTGATTCCTAAGGATAGAGGATTAATCCAAGCGGACATCGGTTTCCACCCACCTATTACAATTGGCTCAAAACAATGTTATGACAATTTACTATTTTTAGCAATTTTTTGGTTCTTAAACTTTTGGGGTCATTTTGAGGGCCTAAATAAAGTTTTTTCCGGATCGAGCACTTTAATGATAGCCAAAGCATCTGATTGAGCCCCAAAAATTAATCTCCTTGATGATACCTTTCCAACAAGCTATCGTGCACCCCAAACATAGATCGTATGCCAAAGTTACGCCCCCGGGAAGTTGATACACCAAACTACCCAAAACGAGGTCCACAAAACAGTTGGCTTTTCATCTTTCAGGGTTTGAGTTTTGGATTTTATTTATGTTAAAAATGCCTTTAGATACTCATTGTAATCATCTTCTTGGGAATGAGCGTATCCATCACATCTCTTCTCAGAGATAAGATGCCACCATTCTAGTGAGTCTTTCACTCTGTAATTTTACAGTCTGTACATTTTGCTCATTAATAGAAATTGTGTATTACTGTATCTCTATGTTTATATCTCTGATATATTTATATTATATTATTGGATATATTATAAATCTCTGTACATTTCTTTATTATATCACCACTCTCATTTCGTGATGAAAATAATCCGGATCAGTGGTATCAGAGCAGGCTGCTCTTGATCGTTTTTCAATGCATGTCCCCGACGAGGTCCGAGTATATCAAGTTGGGTCTCAATCTTGTACCTCTTGAGGAAAATCTCTCTCACACGCCCAAGAAACCCTCCATGGCAGAAGAAAATAAATATGACATAGCAAACGATTCTATTAATCTATTTTTTGAGAAAGCTCTCACACGACAAAGAGACAAAATGATGGAGAATTTTGCCCACATCCTTCAATGCCTGGCGATAAAATAAGACACATATTCATCAAACTGCCACTTTGGAGGAACCTCTCCTTTCACGGTACAAGTTAATTTTAATATTCCCGTATTTGAAGGTCAGATAGATACAGATGCCCTAGAGAAATGGTTAAATATGATATAAGGTTATTTCTCTGTTCACAATTTTTTTGACAGGGAAAAGATCACCTTCGCACTCTTTAAGGCTCTCCCCCATGTCAAATATTGATGGGAAACTTACTGGGAACAAAGTTGCACAGAGGAGTCTAGAATATATGGGGTCGATCCCACTTTGGATTTTTTTGTGGATGCGGTCAAGGAACAATATTACCCTGTTGGTAACTATGATGATTAGTACATGCGATGGACCACACTGTGGCAAGAGAGGGGAAAAATAGTGCCGAAGTTCACAAATAATTTCCATACCTTACACACCAAGATGGATATCAAATACCCCGAGCAGAATATGGTTCTAAAATACCGTGGGGATCTACATAGGTACATCCAAACTGAAATGGATTTTTTGGACATCTCATCATTGGGAGTTGCCTATCGATATGCTGTCAAAATCAAGCATAAATTTAGGCACCAGAACAAATAGGAGTTTGGGTCTGCAAATATGCAATAACCAAAGAATGATAAAGATGACCCTAACAAACAACCTTTCGAAAACCAACCCAAGCCATAGGAAAATAAGGGTAACAAAAAGACAAAGAAGGACACTGGAAAGTGGTGTGATTTCCACAAAATCTCCTGGCACAACACCGATGAATGTCGCTCAAAACAATTATTGGTCTCTGAAATCAAAGAAAAAGAGCCAAACCCAGATTCAAAAAATAATGGAAGGAGACAAATCATCGATGCAAATCCCACTGCCACCGTCACAACCACAACAATTCAACCAGAAGAACCAAAAGATCCTGAAGAGGGGGAGCGCCTCTTCCATTCACAGATGTGGGTGAAGGGGACATCACTGCATTTTATTGTGGATAGCGGAAGCTAGAAAAACTTCATCTCAATAGAGGTCGTCAAACAATTGGGATTATCGACAACACCACATGCAAAACCATACAACATCGAGTGGCTTCGACAGGGATGAGATCTTCATGTCATCGAAGAGTGTCTCCTATTCTACGACATCAATCCCTTCAAGGATGAGGTATTCTGTGATGTTTCCCCTATGGATGTCTGTAATGTTCTTTTGGGACAACCATATATGTGGAAACGTCATGTTGTTTATGAGTCTCGACCCCATAGTGTCATTGTTACTCTGGGGGTCAGCTCTACATGATACCAAAGGTAGTTCCAACTACTGTCCCACCAAAAATATTCCGCAAGGTAATATCGTATACTTCCAAATTCGTCCTCCTCACAATCTCTCCGAAAGGTGAACACAAGGACACCACAACCACTACAGCCTCAATCCAAGCACCTTCTGTCCAATAGCAGAAAGTTGACAAAATTGAAGAAAAGCGCAAGGATTCCTTATACACACAGTCATCTCATGTAGCCATACTAGTTAAAAAGGTCCAACCCTTCCAACCATAGGTTCATGACAACCTTCAACAAACTAAGCAACACAACTTCTCCAGCTAGACAAACAACTCATTAAGATGCAGATTCAACAAATGCTTTTCTCTCTCTTTTAGGAACTCAACGCAATGAATGCCATTTCTTCCTAAGGATAGAGGATTGATCCAGGTGGATAACGGTGGCCACCCACCTATCCCAACTGTCTCAAAACAATATTATGGCCATTTACTATTTTTAGCAGTTTTTTGGTTCATAAACTTCCGGGGCCATTTTGAGGTCATAAATGAAGTTTTTTCGGGATTGAGCATCTCAATTATGGTCAAAGTCTTTGATTGAGCCTCCAAAATGAATCTTCATGACGATACCTTTCCAATGAGCTATCGTGCACCCCAAACAAAGATCGTATGCCAAAGTTACACCCCCAAGAAGTTAATACACCAAACTACCCAAAACAGGGTCCACAAAACTGTTGGCTTTTCATCTTCCACGGTTAGGGTTTTGGATTTTCTTCATGTTAAAAAGGCCTTTAGAGCCTCATTTTAATTATCTTCTTATGAATGAGCATATCCATCACATCTCTTCTCAGAGATAAATTGCCACCATTCTAGCGAGTCTTTCACTCTGTAATTTTACAGTCTATACATTTCACTCATTAATAGAAATTGTGTATTACTGTATCTTTGAGTTTATATATCTGATATAGTTATGTTATATTATTGGATATCTGATATATCTATGTACATTTATTTATTATATCTCCACTCTCATTTTGTGCCAAAAATAATTCAGATCATGATGCTCCCAAAATCACCTCCTCCCTACCCTCCTCTTTCCCCCACATGTCATTCCTCAGGAACAATGTGTTATTAATGGCCCACCCTCCCATTCCACCCTCACCTCCCCCCATCCCAAATCCCTCTTCTCTCCTCCCTCCTCTCCCTTTCCCCCACATACACCACTCTTTAGGAGCAACAAGTTACTAAGCCACCACTCTCAAGGAGAGGTGTGTTGAAGGAAAGGGTAGAGGAGGGGAAGGGGAAACAAGAGATGATGCAACCGAGGGGAATGGTGATCTGAAATTTAACTTGATCTAAAATTCAAGATTTTTTAACCATTATTTGCATGTGAATTTTTAACTGTTAACCATCTTTGTAATGCAAAATTAAAGAACATCCATCAAGCACATGAGCACATAAACATGTAAGCAAACCATCTATGAACAAGAATTGGTAATGGAGTTCACCAGACTTCCTGGCTACGTCTCCGGGTCCACTCTAATAGTGAGACCACTCTTTAATTAATCTCAAATGCTTAAAAATTACAAAGAAAAGGCTTACATAAGAGCTCCCCAAAACCAATTTTCAGATCTGCGATTCTGGGTAGAAACATACATTATAGGTGGTTGGAAAACGTCATTCTCCAACTTTTGACTGTAAACTCGAGTATGCTTGGCTCGCTCAAATGGGCTCTAGAGGAACTTTTATGTTCAACTACTCTGATGAAGAAACATATAGCGTATTCATAATCCTCTCGAAATTCTGCAACTTTTGAGTATAAAGTTGACCTATTTCTGAGCAGGTCGTCTGAGACATCTCCTGGCACGGATTTCAATGCAACCTCTGCCAACTCCGTATAGTCTCGAAAAGCGTGCCAAGTCCCCTTCTGGAGGTGCTTTTCTGTTCGGCTACTCTGATGAAGAAACATAGAACATATTCAAAATCCTCTCGAAATTCTGCAACTTTTGAGTATAAAGTCGACCTATTTCTGAGCAGGTCGCTTGAGACACCTTTTGGCACGAATTCCAATGCAGCTTCTGCCTGTCAGATCCGTACAGTCTCGAAAAGCATGCCAACTTCGCTTCTGGAGGCACTTTTCTGTTTGACTACTCTGATGAAGAAACATAGAGCATATTCAGAATCCTCTCGAAATTCTGCAACTTTTGAGTATAAAGTCGATCTATCTCTGAGCAGGTCGCCTGGAACACCTCCTGGCACGGATTTCAATGCAACCTCTGCCAACTCCATCTAGCCTCGTTTTGCGTGCCTGTTTAAATAAGCAGAACCGCTAACCAGTTCGCCAAACTTAGCAAACCTCCTCTAGATTTGGCAAAAATCCGCTAGATTTGGCTGAATTCGCCAAACTGTTAGGCTTCTAGAAGGTGACACATGGCGCCTCTTGATTGGGCCACATGTCAGCCTCTCATTCATTGACGACACGTCACCCTGCTGACGTCATCATCCGTACGACCTGCCACGTGTCATTGCCTTAGACTGCCACGTGTCATGATGACATCAACTTCCGTACTGCTGATGTCATCAGTATGGCCTGTTGACTGTTTGACTTTTGTTTTTTTGCTGTTTTCGAAAAACTTCAGAGTGTCATAACTTCTTCATATGAGATCCGTTTGAGAAAGTAAATATATGGCCGGAATTGGGAGAATGAGCCGGACGCGACGACATTGATTTCATCCAATTTTGAGAACTTTGATTTTTGGGCATTTTCTGAGCCTAGGGACCCTTTTGAGACTTCTGGGTCATTCCTAGATACTCATTTTCTACATTTGAGTATTTTCGAGCAGTTTTGGATCCACCTGGATCAAATGGGAAGGGTGAGAGCAAGCTGGGTGCAGGAGGGGTGATTCTAGGAATCAACCTACACACACACACACACACACATATATAAGCGATTCTAGGAATTTCCCTTGCCTCACCTCCCTTTATATATATTATTTTGTAATTTTTCTTTGTAATTATTTATTTATTTTTAATTTTTTTTCATTTTTTTTTCAAAATAAATAATAATAAATTTAGTTATTTTTTAATTGATTGATTTAAAATTTGTATTTTTTTTTTTTAAAGTTTTCCCCCCTTTTTTAATAGAGGGTGAGAGAAGAGTGACGGTGTTGAATTTTTTTCCTTTTTAAATTTATGTTATTTTCCCCTAATTTTGGCTTTTTTTTTTATTTTTTTTATTTTTTTTATTTTAATTTCTATTTTTGTTTTTTTCTTTTTATTTTCCCTTTTTTTAAGTTTTTCTTGTTTCATTTTTTAATGATATTATTTGCAAAAGTGCTAGTTGTTAACCACAGTTTCAAAAGAGTTGTAATTTTAACCCTAAAAAAAGGGGGTGATTCTAGGAGCACCACTTTTTGATTTAGGGGTTGATTTTATGGTTTTAGTTCCTATAATACTGCTTGTTAAGACTACGATTTCAAACAAGTTGTAATTTGGACCCTAGAGAAAAATGAGGTGATTCTAGGAGCACAATTTTTCAATTAGGGCGTTGATTTTACGATTTTGATTACAACATTACCAATTGTTAAGGTCATGGTTTCAAGAAATTTGTAATTTTAACCCCCCCCCCCNTTGTAATTTTAACCCCCCCCCCCCAAAAAAAAAATGGGGGTGATTCTAGGACCACCACTTTTTGATTCGTTGGTTGATTTTGAGGTTTTGGTTGCAACTATACTGGTTGTTACATGATTTCAAAAAAGGTTTAATTTTAACCTCCCCCCCCAAAAGGTGATTCTAGGAGAACCACTTTTCGATTTGAGAGTTGGTTTTAAGGTTGAAGTTGCAATAGTAGTGGTTATTAAGGGAGTGGTTTCAAACAAGTTGCAATTTAACCCCCCCAAAAAGGGTGATTCTGGAGAAAGGATAAAAATAACCACTAAATGTGACCTCTAAAATAATGAGAACCTTGGAGGGTTCTCGTCAATTTGGTGACTACGTTGGCATCAAAATGTTGTAATTTCATAATCCAATTCATGTGTCCATATAGAGCCCTTCCTTTGAAGTATAAGCTTATCCATTAAGCCCTTACTAAGGCCAATCTTTGCACATATATGAGTATATGCAAAAACACAAAGATTAGTTTGATTTATATCTATTTTTAAATATTGGCCCAAAGTACTCCCAATGTCTTCAAAAATTGATAACTCCCAAAAATGGATTGATAGATTAGGGAGACATACCCACACAAGAATTTTTGTTATAGACATATTGGATGGATTAAATTCTATAAACCATAGGGTAATAAAAGACCTACTTTTCCCTAAATCTAAGGACTCTCCTAAAAAGCTTTTCAATAATCAACAAGAGTGTGAAATTAAACAATAAAAAAAACCTTTGGAAACAAAATATACTTCACAATCATTTGTCTAATTCAAAAAGAGCCACTAGTATAAATCTAGTGTACGAGGTCATAATCCATTAATTCTAAAAATTAATGSCTTGGATTCGTAGTTTAAAAGGAGGTTGAAAATGATCTCCTCCATTACCTATATAATTGGAACCCCCTSTRATTTMTCCATGATATACACATTGGGTAGATGAATCAACACAAATACATAGGGTTTGTTATTAATTGCATATTTAAAAGAGAAACCCTTGGACGAGGAGCCTACTCTRGTGCCAATTACCACTAATCCTYTACATAATCATGGAAGCATAGTGGGAGTGCAATCTCCGCAGATGTTTTTATTAGATAAMAAAGAAMGGTCATGTGATTATGTACCCTCAAARCGAAGTTGCTACTRTTCCACAAGGATCCCTTGCATGTRCTCTAGTGTGTGTTTTATATYAACCACATAATCATYGGATGTCACCCACAAAAGTAAGGTTTTGAACATGAGATACCTTACCATAATTTGGAAGCATGTTTTAAAATYAGAACCCTCTCATAAAACCACCCCCTTTCCAYTACCATTGAGGGTGTGCTTTTTATCACACTATATGTACAAGCATTCTATCAAAATCTTAGTGTGCAATCTTTGATGMSAGGGTATTCTTGACARCCAATAAAAAATGATTAGGATTTTCTTCAAACACTTGGCTTGTGGGCATTTTGTTGAACACTTGTCTTACATTAAATACCACCCTTGTAGGTTTAAGAATCGTGGGAATTTTTTCAAACAGATTTTGTTTAGGCATCATTGTAGTCATTATAAGCTATAACATCATAATACTTTGGCACTTGGCAATCTACATATGGTAAATCCACTCAACCTAGTAGTAGTCTCCCTAATCAACTCCAGGACAATCTAAAATGCCACATTGGTAGAATAAATTGAATCCTTACCTTTCTAATCTTGGAAAACTCTTCCTTTGCCTTGACTCCCTCATGGATCAGAAGAGTAGTGTCACCACCATTGCCGACAAATAGATCAAGGCCACCACCTACGCTCCATTCTAGAGTCTTCTCAAGACACCACTAACATTCCTGTAGTGTTTTCCCCTTCTAGATGAACATCATCGTGATGTCATGAGAAATGGTGACCATAACAAGGATTTAATGGAGAATATGTTACATGAGATCCATCTCACCTCAATCCCAAGGGAAATCAGGGTCTTATTGAGCACATTGGCCTTGAGCATCATGTGGAAGGAACCCATGATTTGAGTGTCCTTGAAAGGATGAACAAGGCCGAAATCAATCCGACATGCCATTAGTCCAGGCATCTCAAATTCAAGCAAATTGATCTCAAACATCCCAAAAGTTCACCTAAGACATGCCCAAAGTCTCTTCCACAAATTAGCCCACTTGTAGTATGTGATGTTAAAATCACTAATGTAATGTAATATTGATAGATTGAAAGCATTTCCATTGCAATATAAAAACATTAGACTATAGTTGTTCACACAGTAGCTGAGAATATTGTTCTAGAGATATTTTCCCACTTGCAATAGATAAATTTGTATCATAACATATATCTCCAATATCTTGGATGTGAATCACCAAAGATAACTATAGGAAATGCAAGAATCAAAAGGGAGACTCACACGTTCAAGCAATAAATAATATAAAAGAAAACAAAATAAACATATGCCATTATTGCACTCAATTAATAACATGCAAGCTGTGTGAAATCCACACCCTAATGAATTGTGATTTCATAGATCTCCCACTATCTAAGTTGTGGAATGGACCTCTCTAAGCATATGAAAGAAAAAACCTAATTCAAAAAAGAACGTTCATAGATGTGCAACAATACCAAGCTGTTTAGATTATCATATGGTGAAACTAAGTGCAAGATTTCCATAATCAACACTATGCCATAAAAAAACATCTTTCCTTCTACATAGGCTGGGATGATGAACCTGATTTTGTGACTCAATGACCCATCTGCCCTAGAGAAAGTTACACTTACAAATTTACCATCATTAGCCAATAAGGGATGGTTTGGTGGCATGCACATAGCTCATTGATTTGAGCTACTATCTAAAAAGATTTAATTATCAATCCTAAGAAGGGAAATACCCTTTACTATTTGGGATAAATAACTTCCCATCATTCAAGATATTCTTCAAAAATATGGTCTGTTATGATCAAAGAAATCTATGGATTTTAATGAAATAGAGTTGAAATTTGGTCCTAATATGTAATTTTTGTTTGTGCATTGAGAGGAGAATAATGAATGCAAATGCCATTGACATTATGAATGCATCGACATGCACATGAGTTGCCTTGAACATTTAGACACTTTTACTATAAATGACCAAATGGGAGACCTATACCAATGATCAAGTTCAAGTCTCTAACTTTGGCCTATAAAATTTCCCCTAATTCTAACGAGATATTCTTCATATTCATGGATGAAGAAGTTACTAGTATTCATGCTGATGCATTCTTGTGTATATAAACATTATATTGATTTGTGTATTATATGTATCGATTCAAGTATGTAAACTATAATAAATTATTTTATGGTTGGCGAGACAAAAATCCTCACTCTCAATAGTGGCAAGAGTTTCTTGGGTGAAACGTTGTGGGAATGCAAGTTGAATGACCACATATTTGTGGGGATTGATAGAATCAATGCAAAGCCATACTCTCCTCTAGCTTGGTATAAATCATTCCATAAGAAGCTCTCCTTCCATGATTTCCCCATTGTTACTTAGAATTTCTTATTTTCCATGATATATGTCACCTTTGGAGCAACCATGACGACACTCATGCACATTAAGGCCACCACCAACAACATGGTCACCATAAGAGCATCTCAAAGATTTACTATTTACAAGAACTCCAAAAATCACAATAATGCAATGACCTATCACTTAGTGGTGTTCAATCAAATTTTAGTGTTGTGTCATGTCATACAACACCTTTCCATGTCATTAACCAGTGTGGTGAGCAAACCCACCATTTGGCCACTTGCTAAGTACAGATGAAATATTGTAGAAGGGGTACCTAATTCAAGCATTAGTGTTTTTAACACCTTATTTCCACTACCATGTGTCAATCATGTGTTTATTAATATTAATATTCTTGATGGTTATGACTAGTCCATGACGAATGAAAAATTCAACCAATGCAAGTGTCCCCAATATATATCGGGGGAAACAAATACAAATCAAATGTTTTAATTTAGACAAATGCTTAACAACAAAGAGAACATGCTATTAAACTCTAGTGATTGACATTTAAGTATTGTTCCCCTAATTAATTATCACCGTGATTAATACCCTAAAATTAATACTATGACGATGAAAATACAATACTAATTGAATGATTTTCAATTTTCAATATACCATCTCTTTAATGAAAGTAGGGAATACGCAACTCTATTGAAAAATATTATAAATTCAATTCCATTCGAATAAAGTGACATTTAAATTATAAATGAATGTTTAATTGAAATTAAATATATATATATTTTTCCTTGGAACAACTCATGGGAAAAACGTCTCGCTTAGGACCACTTGAGCTTAACCCTAGGGCTAGAAATTAAATAATTTTATTAATTAAATATCAATCTATATGAATTAAATCTTTTATTTATCACTTAACTATTCACCAAAAGGTTTGATAACTAACTTCCACTTAACAAATTCATAAGACTAGTTCCATATTTAATTCACTCCATATAGACTACTAAAAACATTTTTCATTTCATATATTATAAAATACCAAATAGACTAATTTCATGTTAATGTTCACCCCTATATTAATAACAATTCAACAATATTTTGATAATACCAAATTACAAATAAGTATTTTCTTTTTCATATATCATAAAATACCAATTCATTTCATATATTATAAAATACCAAATAGACTAATTTCATGTTAATGTTCACCCCTATATTAATAACAATTCAACAATATTTTGATAATACCAAATACCAAATAAGTATTTTCCTTTTCATATATTATAAAATACCAAATACCAAATACATATTTCCATTTCATACACTATCACATAATTCATTTTTATATATCATAAAATACCAAATTACAGATACATATACATATTTCCATTTTTTATACTATCACATAATTCAATAATATCTCACTTTTGTATACCATAAAATACCAATGTGCAAATACTTACATTACAAAACAAACACATAATACCAAATTTCACATACTTACACTAAAAAAACACAATTATTTTTTTACACTACAAAACAAACACCTTTGATTTTTTAATTTCCATTTCATATACTATATCACTTTTATATACCACATAAACCCAAATTGCAAATACTTGTAATATAAAACAAACATTTTATTTTGGTATTTCCATTTCATATGTTATAAAACAAACATTTTATTTTATTATTTTTATTTTATAAAACAAACATTTTATTTTGGTATTTCCATTTTATAAAATAAACATTTTATTTTAGTATTTCATTTCATATATTATAGGTTGTAATTGTTTTAGTTTTAGTCATTGTTTAATTATTCTAAGTTTTGATTTTTTTATTGAATCTGGCTACATGAATCTGTTCAAAATCATAATTTTCTGTTGTTTAAATTGTATTTCTAAATGTTGAAAT
>SNQJ01S0001768.1:163728-178153 GCA_010110895.2 Picea sitchensis | reverse complement strand
TTCACAAAAAGGTAAATTACATTTGTTATGTTATGCAATTTGTTATGTTATGCAACTGATCTTCCACCTAGGAAACAAGGCTAGCTGCAATATAGCCAGTGTCTTTGAGTCACTTCCATAGTGTCTTTTTGATATAACCAAATTCTAAATACAAAATTACAGAGATATAAGAGCTTGTTTTGCCATAGCCAATGTCTAATTAAAAAATAACAGAGGTATAGAAGCTTGTTCTGCCAGGGTTGGGAGTAAGAAGCTTGTTGGTCTAGCCTAGCAGAGTTACTGTAAAAACAGAAAATTGAAAATGAAAGAAATAGAGCTAGATAGGGGGGTGGAGGGGAGTCCCAGAGGCCTCATGAACCTAGGGATGGTCATCTCTCGGCTCATTTAGGTCTAGGCCAACTGTGTGCTCGACGAGGAGGGATATTTTCTGGTCAACCACACGGATATGCAACTAGAGGTACTCCATTTGAAGAAGAATATCGTTGAATGCAACGCTTCGTTCCATAATTATTTTTCCTAACAGGGTTTTGACATGCAAGTACAGGTCGATGGTTCTGTGATACTTGGTCTCCTAGAGCAGGAGGTGCCAATATTAGAAATCCATCGGGTGAATTCCTCATCCACTACTTCCTCGTTCCCCAGGGTTCGCTCGAGACGCACCTCTGCTTTGACCAACTTCAGCTCGACCCTAGTTTCATGGATTGTGAGGGTTTGATAATTCCTTGTAGTATCCATGGCTTCCAGTTGGGCTCAAGGAACCAGAAGCCTTTGACCACGGTGACGGTCTCTACAGCCTGGACCTCCTCTAGCCATGAAATTTAGGCAAACACTGATACCATTGCTTTGATGAAGGGACTAGGGAGTTTGCACGAAGAATCTGAAGCATAAATGGATGCTTATCAAGTTTCTATGCCAAGAATTTTCCCTTGTCGTCTCATTTTTATCTCGATAAGGGCTTGCATGAATGTTGGCTCATGCATGTACACCGTCCCTATGGGCTCAACGTGCAAGAACCAGGCCCCAAGAGCACCATTACTTCTTCTACTTTTTCCATGAATCGTAGCGTTGGTTCCTCTGTTCGAATGGGAGGGCGATGTAACAACCGTGGTGAGTTCGCTGCATTTGGCACCAAGTCCACTACTTTCTGCTATAACTGTTGTTGTAACACCCCTGGCATGTTGATTAAATTCCATGCGACCACCACCTCGACAAAGCCCCTGGATATTAATTTGCATGTGGGATAGGGTCAATCCTCTCGCCACCATTGTCATTATGCGATGTGCCCTCCAACCACCTGTTGCTTGGATGGCTGTTCTCATAGTTGGACATGTCATGTTGTCACCCCATCCGAGGGGTAATGACAAACATGTTAAACACATTAAGCATGGATTGTTTTTTTACTTTCATTTTGATTAGTTTATAACATGGTATGTAATAATAATGATCATTGATTTAATAAAGATGTTTAATCTATTAATAATGATTAGTTTTGATCTTGAATAAATCTTTGGCAATGAGCATAGACAAACAAAATAAGAGTACTGTAATGAGAAGAGACCAACAAAATAAGAGTACCATGTGTCTTTTTATCCATCAAGGTTATCCATGACCTGAATGGACAAAAATAAATAGAGTACTCTTGGGCTTGTGGAATGCATCTAATAATGAGGCAGAGGCTTTATCGGTATATCAAGGCCCAAGTAACAATAATAGGGTACTCCATGATTGTCATTAGGTTGTTGTTTCATCAAATCCCTCTTTAAAAATTTAGGTTATCTCACCTCACTTTGAGAGTAATCATTCACATAATCAATCTTCTATTATAAAGTCCTAAAAGCACAGAATTAAGAGGTTTATTCTCAAGCCAATCAAAGAGAAAAAATGAATGGAAGTCACATAATGGTATTTGGGGTGTTCCATTCCTCACTCCCCTCACATGATTTATTACCATTTTGAATGATGAATCAAAATGCCAACAAGTGTTCCACCATGCATTATTGAAAAGATGAGCAGTTATTAATTGCCCATTACTACCTTCAACTCCTTTAATGACACATGAATATCTGAGTAATACAATGGGCTTGCAGAAGTTATATGTGTGTGGGTTTAATATCTGATTGGCTCTATAATATAATATTTTTAATGAGCTTTCCTTTGCTCTCGATCTTTGTAACATTGCTACTATATAGGTTGCCATAGAAGGTGTAGCCCCCCAAAAATTATTGGCCCAATTTTGGTGCCATTTTATGTCAATTTTTTTGGTAGTTTTGAATTGGATAACTCTCCTCTCCCTATCCCTCATGGTACATTATCATTGTCGACATAAATCTTGTGTCCTATTTGAATCGAGAGATGTCCAGTGCTACTTTCAAAGGTGTGAAAGGGAGATTATAGAGGCCCATTGTAGTGTTATGAACTCCATTATTAGGTGGATTATGTGGCAAGAGGATTGTGAAAGGAAATTAAGGGTAGAAAAATGAATCAAGAATGATTGTGCCATGGAAACTATATCACGACTACTATAACTAAAGGAATTGAAAAAGGAAATCAACGCCTTCATGCAAGTCACTTATAGAAAATATTTGGAGTTGGAATCTCAATTGGGTTCTCTGGAATCCCTAGTCAATAAAATAGTGGCCAACCTTCGTCTTCCATGGGAGGCACTCTTATCTCCTCCCCCTTCAATCTCAAAACCATAGGGGATTCATCATTCAATGAATTTCTCGAGTTAATATGGGGGATATGTACACATTAGGCAACCCTACTGTGGTTATGAAAGAACTAATGGATGCAGTTATCCTTATGGAGCTACTTGATGTGAACATGTAAGCAACTAAGGAAGCTATGGAGATCTAGGTTGCCTTGAATGCCAATGTTCCCCACTCCCCCCAAGGGTAGAAACTTTACCTACTTTTAAAAAATATTTTCCATGTGTTTTCACATAGTTTTATTATTATCTCAGTTTGTAAGCAATATACCTGCCAAGAGCATATTAACTGGATTAGGACAAGTATTGCTAGGATATTTTGGACTTTGTTATATATCTTTTTGTTGGGGGTAGTAGTGAGTCTTTGGACCTTTTGTATTATAAACTATCTGGATCGACAAAAACATTTTCTATACAAAATCTATCTATCACTGTTAAAAAATACTTAATATATTAAATGAGTTAAATCCTAAGCACTTATTCTCTTTGGCAATGAACAAAGATTGTGGATTAAAAAGAACAAGATTACTTAACCTTTTCAAAGTTTATTAGCACTTGAAAGTGTGTGTGTGTGTGTGTGTGTGTGTGTATCCACACACACACACTTTTGAGGATAATTTATGTCCACCCTTCCAAACTTCGGTTTATATTGGGTTTGTCTTGTGCTTCTTCACCTTTGAACCTTCGTTGAAAGTCCCAAGGGTTTCAAAAGAAGTTACGATTGATCAGTTGAAAGCTTGGGCCTTTTCGATGGAGCTTGTAGCAGAGTGTCCTTGAAGGTGGGTTTGGGGTTCTCTCTACACCTCACGAGTCACAAATAGCCAACAATTTCAATTCAAAGAAAATTACGAAAAATGTACAAATAACCTAGGTGAACTAAATGTTATTTTCTGTCTCTTGACTTTTGCTTTGAAGATGCATCTTTCCTCCTTACAAGTCATGGGAGACTCTTTGCTGATGATCAACTAGACGAAAGGCCTTTCCCAGATGGTTAATATTTCACTTCAACCATTGGTTCATTCTGTGAAAAGATTGGCCTCACTATTCCTTCAAGTATATTTTGAGCATGTTTACAGAGAACATAATGATAAAGTCGATGGTCTCTCCAAAGCCATCCTGAGTTTGGAAGACTTTACCTTTGTGCTAGAAGAATATAATAACGACTTATTACTGAGTAGAAGGCAAGTTGCCTTAGTTGATCTTTAACTTTTACGCTAGAAGATTGTAATGAACTTTTTTTCTACCTTGTTAAGTCCAAAATTTTACTGAAGCTTCACTTAGTTGGCTTTTACCGACATGAAGAGGGTTGGATATACTCTTGGGTTATTACCCATGATTAAAAATAATAATTTGGTATATAACAAAATATGAAACATAATACCCATAATATTATGAGTATTCAATATTACCCATAATATTAACTATTGACTTGAGAAATGTTGGATATACTCTTGGGTTATTACTGATAATTAAAAATAATAATTTGGTATATAACAAAATATGAAACATAATTATTTAAATAATTAAGTATTTTAAATTTATATCTGACTTGAAAAATGTTGGATATACTCTTGGGTTATTACTTATAATTAAAAATAATAATTTGGTATATAACAAAATATGAAACATAGTTATTTAAATAATTAATTATTTTAAACCTTGTATTAAAAAAAGGTTGAGGACACCTATTAAAAAAGGTGGAGTAAACCCACACAAGCAAGTTTATATTAAATACCTTCCCCCAAGGATAGAGAAGTACCAATTATGATAGAGAAGTACCAATTATTTTCTTACAAGTTTTTAAAAAAAAGGACAACTAAATGCATAAATAAGATTATCATCAAAACCTAAGAAAACTTCGGAAGAGACAATCCTAACTCCATCCGTTAAAAATTATATCCGAAACTATGCGTGGCTAGAGGGAGACATCTCGAGATGGTGTGATAATTATTGTTAACGGAGACAATACATACATTAAGCTTATTGTTAAGGGAGATATGGTGTGATAATTAATAAGTAACGAATTAACCTTGCATTTTTGTTCAGCCAATAATTTGTAATTTTAATTTTAAAATTTAAATCAAAGATAAATGTGTATATAATTTCATTGAATTAATTCATGATGGATATTTGAATTTTTATAAGTGTTTTATTATTATTATTATTATGTTTAAATTGTATTATATATTATTAGTGTTTGCTTTTTTCATTGTAAGGATTATAGTAATTGACATTGTAGGGATTATAGTAATTGGTTTGATGTTTTTTTTAATTAGTTGTGCATGTAAATTAATGATTTTTCATTATTTTAATTTAAGATTTTGATAAATCCATAAACTTTTGTATTCACATTTTTTTTTTTTATTCTAGATTTTAAGATATATAATTTTTTTTTTTTTTTTAAGGTTTTGAAATATTCATCCTATAGGCCATAATTACAGTGTATATGGTTTTTTCGAAAAGGGTCGAAAAGCTTTTACCGGAAAATAGTGTATTTTAGACGATTTTTAGCCTCTGCCGCCGGCAATGGCCATGATTTAAAAACTTCACGAACCATAACTACCATGAATTAATGGCCTGTCATATATCCACCTTCGTGTTGACGAGCGACTGAGATTTTTTATGCTTTCCTTCCGAGAAAACCTGGTGTAGCAAAAGCATCAAAGGTGTATAGATTCTGCATGTGCACAGATTGCAACGTGTCCAAAACACCTGGGGATCAAGCAAATATTATATCTCAGTTGCAAAGTTTAGATGAGTTCATTATAAAATTAATGCTCCTTCTTTTCTACCTTAACGATAAACAAAAACTTCACTTGTTCATGACACCTGATACCTTTTATGAAGACTAATGATAAGATTAAAATATCTATCAAGACATCGACCCATGTTTTAAACAACATCCATAATTGAACTTTCGTATTTCTAAAATATATTATTTTTGTAGTAAATATAAGCTTAATTATATATATGTTTAATATTTATTAAAATTAATAAATAATATTTATTTTCAAATATTATAGTGTTAAAAATCAGTATTATAAAGTAATTCCTTAAGTGCTGATTTTCAATGATTATACATAACTAGAAAATTATTAACACGTTATGTTTTAAAAGTTCAAATAAATATAACAAATTAAATTTCAAATAATAATAATAATTTATTTTGGATTTAATGGTGGAAAGCGATGAGTTTTTTTTATTGTTGGACAAAGTTCAATTTTGAGGGCTTTACCTGGAGCCATGGGGGTATTTTCAAGTAGTGGTCGAACATGTGGTTACACCTAGAGATACTATATTAAATGGTATCGTGACCCGTGCACACATAGGAGCCATGGGGACACCTTGAGGTAATGGTCGAATGTGTGGCTGCACCCATAGATACTATATTAAATGGTAGCGTGATCCGTGCACACATAAGTGGATCAAAGCCCACCCCCATGTCCTTCAAATATGAAATCCAAAAGGGGTTGGATCCAATGGTTGAAAGCGAGGAGTTTTTCAGAGTTGGGCAAGGTTCAATTGTCGTGAGGGCTTTACCTGGAGCGATGGGGGCAACTTGAGGTAGTGGTAGAATGTGTGGTTACAGCCAGAGATACTATTTTAAATAGTATCATGACCCGTGCACACATAAGTGGATCAAAGCCCACCCGCACGTCCTTCAAATTTTAGCCAAAAGGGGTTGGATCCAATGGTGGAAAGCGATGAGTTTTTTCACAGTTGGTTAAGGTTCAATTCCCGTGAGGGCTTTACCTGGAGCCATGGGGGCACCTTGAGGTAGTGGTCGAATGTATGGTTGCACCCATAGATACTATATTACATAGTATCGTGACCCGTGTACACATAAGTGGATCAAATCCCACCCCCATGCCTTCAAATTTTAACCAAAAGGGGTTGGATCCAATGGTGGAAAGCGATGAGTTTTTTCATAGTTGGTCAAGGTTCAATTCCCATGAGGGCTTTACCTGGAGCCATGGGGGCACCTTGAGATAGTGGTCGAATGTATGGTTGCACCCAGAGATACTATATTAAATAGTATCGTGACCCGTGTACACATAAGTGGATCAAATCCCACCCCCATGTCCTTCGAATTTTAAGCCCACAAGGGTGTAGACCGATTGGCAAGTGTCGTGTAAATGGAAGGAAATATGTAAAGGAGGTCTAAAGTTCGATTCTCACCTCAATTTACTCGTGCCCCATGCTTGCGGGTTGTGTGGACTCACTTGGAGGTTATAGAGGTAGCAGACGGGTATTGACTGTGTGTCACGCGAGTATGAGAACCGCGAGTTGTTGATTCTTCCAGTAAAATAATAATAATAATCTATTTTTAAGGTCACGACCAATACAAACACCAAATTGGTGTATGAGACCCCCTCCACCCAATGATTTGACTGGTAAAGTCTATGAAAGTATACATACCCTACCCCCATCTGGATTTGAACTTGTGACCTCTTAAGAGGAAACACATATTCTTAATCATTAGGAATAATCACATTTATTAAATTAAGTCAAAATCATATCATATTTATTGCACAAATCATAAATATTATATGAAAATTATATAAAATCATTTACTATCGTGTTTTCTCTATAAAAAATTTCCATTTATTTCCCATTTATGAATGGATTGGTATGTGTATGATTATTTGATTTTCCAGTGTTGTTTATAAGCAAAGAAAAAAAACACAGGTGTTGTTTATAAGCAAAGAAAAAACTACTTGGTCTCATCACCTGACCCAATAGGTTTCGATAGGAATCGATATATGAGATCCGTGAATAAACATATTTTCTCCCTACAAATCTAGTAGTAGTGCACTAATCCGATTTGACTCATAGTGTCTTGGAATAATATATTTACCCCTGATCAACCTACCAAGTGATGAAACAATTTGTTAATCATTCACTCGTGGCTGTTGTTATCATTTTGAATTCTCTTAATTTTTTGAACTAATTTCCATCGTTTCGTGTATACCACAATTTGCTACTTATAACAATTAGTAATAAAGAGCAACAAGTCGACCTTTGGAGATAATCTCGATGAGCTAAGTAGTGGAGGTGGAATGCCCATTTATAGCCTTAGACTTCGGTTAACTATTATTCCCTTGATCCGACCCGACCCAATTTGTTACAGTTATAACTTTGAGGCCACTTGTTGGAATTCTTAAGTCGAGGTTATAACTTAAGTCCGTTTAATCAGTCTAATCAATGGTACTGGCTAATTATACTACGTTAACTCGTACAATTACTCGAATCTCCCTGATTCTTGGCTATAATACCCTGATCTATTTGTATTCAATTTCTCTGCTTGGTTTTTGATTAATCAAGGAGGTAGGGACTAGCTGTTATGTAGTTATTCTTCTTGTTTCTCTAAATGTTTTTCTTATACTAAACTACTTTATAAAACTCTTTTTAAAATAATTAAAAAAAAATCACTATTGAAAACCATTAATGTAAAGATAGAAACACTAATTAGTCTTGCAATTTTTTTTTCTCGGCTATTATGATCAACTGGCATGTTATTAAGTCATTTGCAACAAGCTACTTATTGAATCTAAGCTACCTAGCATAGAGAGATTAACATTCCAAAGGAGTAGTCTTGACTCTCGATGCTTCTCGATTCAATGTTATTGTGTTGACAAGATCATTGAATGATACATGTTATATTTCCTAGTAAAGGTGGCTCATTGTATAAGCATCAAACTAATGTTCTTTTGGGACAACTATATATGTGGAAACATCATGTTGTTTATGAGTCTCGACCCCTTTGTGTCATTGTTACTCTGGGGGTCAGCTCTACAGGATACCAAAGGTAGTTCCAACTATTGTCCCACCAAAAAAATTCCGCAAGGTAATCTCACATACTTCCAAATTCGTCCTCCTCACAATCTCTTCGAAAGGTGAACACAAGGACACCACAACCACTACAACCTCAATCCAAGCACCTTCTGTCCAATAATAGAAAGTTGACAAGATTGAAAAAAAGCGCAAAGATTCCTTATACACACAGTCATCTCATGTAGCCAGACTAGTTAAAAAGGTCCAACTCTTCTAGCCATAGGTTTGTGACAACTTCAACAAACTAAGCAACACAACTTCTCCAGCAAGGCAAGCAACTCATTAAGATGCAGATTCAACAAACGCTTTTCCCTCTCCTCTGGGAATTCAACGCAATGAATACCATTTCTTCCTAAGGATGGAGGATTGATCCAGGTGGATATCTGTGGCCACCCACCTATCCCAACTGTCTAAAAACAATCTTCTGGCAATTTACTATTTTTAGCAATTTTTTGGTTCATAAACTTTCGGGGCCATTTTGAGGTCCTAAATGAGGTTTTTTCGGGATTGAAAATCTCAATTATGGTCAAAGCCTTTGATTGAGCCTCCAAAATGAATCTTCATGATGATACCTTTCCAACGAGCTATCGTGAGCCCCATAAAAAGATAGTATGCCAAAGTTACGCCCCCAAGAAGTTGATACACCAAACTACTCAAAACAGAGTCCACAAAACTGTTGGCTTTTCATCTTCCGCGGTTAGGGTTTTGGATTTTCTTCATGTTAAAAAGGCCTTTAGAGCCTCATTTTAATTATCTTCTTGTGAATGAGCATAGCCATCACATCTCTTCTCAGAGATAAACTACCACCATTCTAGCGAGTCTTTCACTCTGTAATTTTACAATCTGTACATTTCACTCATTAATAGAAATTGTGTATTATTGTATCTTTGTGTTTATATCTCTGATATAGTTATGTTATATTATTGGATATCTGATATATCTCTGTACATTTATTTATTATATCTCCACTCTCATTTTGTGCCGAAAATAATTTGGATCATGATGCTCCCAAAATCACCTCCTCCCTACCCTCCTCTTTCCCCCACATGTCATTCCTCAGGAACAATGTGTTATTAATGGCCAACCCTCCCATTCCACCCTCACCTCCCCCCATCCCAACTCCCTCTTCTCCCTTTTCCCCACATACACCACTCTTTAGGAGCAACAAGTTACTAAGCCACCGCTCTTAAGGAGAGGTGTGTTGAGGGAAAGGGGAGACAAGAGATGATGCAACCGAGGGGAATGAAAAGGGTGAGATCGAGCTGGGTGGGGGAGGGGTGATTCTAGGAATCAACCCATATATATATATATATATATAGAGAGAGAGAGAGAGAGAGAGAGAGAGAGAGAGAGGTGATTCTAGGAATTTCCCTTGCCTCACCTCCCTTTATATATATTATTTTGTAATTTTTCTTTGTAATTATTTAATTATTTTTCAAAATAAATAATAATAAATTTAGTTATTTTTTAATTAATTGATTTAAAATTTGATTTTTTTTTTTTTTTTAANAAGTTTTCCCCCTTTTTTTAATAGAGGGTGAGAGAAGAGTGAAAGTGGGGATTTTTTTTTCCTTTTTAAAATTATGTTATTTTTCCCTAATTTTGACTTTTTTTTTTAATTTCTATTTTTGTTTTTTTCCTTCTATTTTCCCATTTTTTTTTGTTTTCGTTTTTTCATTTTTTAATGATTTTATTTGCAAAAGTGCTAGTTGTTAACCACAGTTTCAAAAAAGTTGTGATTTTAACCCTAAAAAAAGGGGGTGATTCTAGGAGCACCACTTTTCGATTTAG
Organism: Picea sitchensis; assembly: GCA_010110895.2. Taxonomy (NCBI): domain Eukaryota; kingdom Viridiplantae; phylum Streptophyta; class Pinopsida; order Pinales; family Pinaceae; genus Picea; species Picea sitchensis. Next base: position 167,820 of record SNQJ01S0001768.1, on the reverse strand, counting down.
GGGTTGATTTTATGGTTTTAGTTCCTACAATACTGCTTGTTAAGACTATGATTTCAAACAAGTTGTAATTTTGACCCTAGAGAAAAATGAAGTGATTCTAGGAGCACCATTTTCAATTAGGGGGTTGATTTTACGATTTTGATTACAACATTACCAGTTGTTAAGGTCATGGTTTCAAGAAATTTGTAATTTTAACCGCCCCTCCCCCCCCCTCCCCCCCCNNAAAATGGGGGTGATTCTAGGACCACCACTTTTTGATTTGTTGGTTGATTTTGAGGTTTTGGTTGCAACTATATTGGTTGTTACACGATTTCAAAAAAGGTTTAATTTTAACATCCCCCCAAAAAAGGTGATTCTAGGACGACCACTTTTCGATTTGAGAGTTGGTTTTAAGGTTTAAGTTGCAATAGTAGTGGTTATTAAGGGAATGGTTTCAAACAAGCTGCAATTTAACCCCCCCAAAAAGGGTGATTCTGGAGAAAGGGTAAAAATAACCACTAAATGTGACTTCTAAAATAATGAGAACTTTGGAGGGTTCTCGTCAATTTGGTGACTATGTTGGCACCAAAATGTTGTAATTTCATAATCCAATTCATGTGTCCATCTAGAGCCTTTCCTTTGAAGTATAAGCTTATCCATTAAGCCCTTACTAAGGCCAATCTTTGCACATATATGAGCATATGCAAAAACACAAAGATTAGTTTGATTCATATATATTTTTAAATATTGGCCCAAAGTAATCCCAATGTCTTCAAAAATTGATAACTCCCAAAAATGGATTGATAGATTAGGGAGACATACCCACACAAGAATTTTTGTTATAGATATATTGGATGGATTAAATTCTATAAACCATAGGGTAATAAAAGACCTACTTTTCCCTAAATCTAAGGACTCTCCTAAAAAGCTTTTCAATAATCAACAAGAGTGTGAAATTAAACAATAAAAAAAACCTTTGGAAACAAAATATACTTCACAATCATTTGTCTAATTCAAAAAGAGCCACTAGTATAAATCTAGTGTACGAGGTCATAATCCATTAATTCTAAAAATTAATGGCTTGGATTCGTAGTTTAAAAGGAGGTTGAAAATGATCTCCTCCATTACCTATATAATTGGAACCCCCTGTGATTTATCCATGATATACACATTGGGTAGATGAATCAACACAAATACATAGGGTTTGTTATTAATTGCATATTTAAAAGAGAAACCCTTGGACGAGGAGCCTACTCTAGTGCCAATTACCACTAATCCTCTACATAATCATGGAAGCATAGTGGGAGTGCAATCTCCGCAGATGTTTTTATTAGATAACAAAGAACGGTCATGTGATTATGTACCCTCAAAGCGAAGTTGCTACTGTTCCACAAGGATCCCTTGCATGTGCTCTAGTGTGTGTTTTATATTAACCACATAATCATCGGATGTCACCCACAAAAGTAAGGTTTTGAACATGAGATACCTTACCATAATTTGGAAGCATGTTTTAAAATCAGAACCCTCTCATAAAACCACCCCCTTTCCACTACCATTGAGGGTGTGCTTTTTATCACACTATATGTACAAGCATTCTATCAAAATCTTAGTGTGCAATCTTTGATGACAGGGTATTCTTGACAACCAATAAAAAATGATTAGGATTTTCTTCAAACACTTGGCTTGTGGGCATTTTGTTGAACACTTGTCTTACATTAAATACCACCCTTGTAGGTTTAAGAATCGTAGGAATTTTGTCAAATAGATTTTGTTTAGGCATCATTGTAGTCATTATAAGCTATAACATCATAATACTTTGGCACTTGGCAATCTACATATGATAAATCCACTTAACCTAGTAGTAGTCCCCCTAATCAACTCCAAGACAATCTAAAATGCCACATTGGTAGAATAAATTGAATCCTTACCTTTATAATCTTGGAAAACTCTTCCTCAGCCTTGACTCCCTCATGGATCATAAGAGTAGTGTCACCACCATTTCCGACAAATAGATCAAGGCCACCACCTACGCTCCATTCTAGAGTCTTCTCAAGACACCACTAGTATTCCTGTAGTGTTTTCCCCTTCTAGATGAACATCATCRTGATGTCATGAGAAATGGTGACCATAACAAGGATTTAATGGAGAATATGTTACATGAGATCCATCTCACCTCAATCCTAAGGGAAATCAGGGTCTTATTGAGAACATTGGCCTTGAGCATCATGTGGAGGGAACCCATGATTTGAGTGTCCTTGAAAGGATGAATAAGGCCGAAATCAACCTGACATGCCATTAGTCTAGGCATCTCAACTTCAAGCAAATTGATCTCAAACATCCCAAAAGATCACCTAAGACATGCCCAAAGTCTCTTCCACAAATTAGCACCACTTGTAGTATGTGGTGTTAAAATCACTAATGTAATGTAATATTGATAGATTGAAAGCATTTCCATTGCAATATAAAAACATTAGACTATAGTTGTTCACATAGTAGCTGGGAATATTGTTCTAGAGATATTTTCCCACTTGCGATAGATAAATTTGTATCATAACATATATCTCCAATATATTGGATGTGAATCACGAAATATAACTATAGGAAATGCAAGAATCAAAAGGGAGGCTCACACCTTCAAGCAATAAATATTATAAAACAAAACGAAATAAACATATGCCAATATTGCACTCAATTAATAGCATGCAAACTGTGTGCAATCCACACCCTAATGAATAGGGATTTCATAGATCTCCCACTATCTAAGTTGTGGAATGGACCTCTCTAAGCATATGAAAGAAAAAACCTAAGTCAAAAAAGAACGTTCATAGATGTGCAACAATACCAAGTTGTTTAGATTATCATATTGCCAAACTAAGCGCAAGCTTTCCATAATCAACACTATGCCATAAAAAAAACATCTTTCCTTCTACATGGGTTGGGATGAGGAACCTGATTTTGTAACTCAATGAGCCATCCGCCCTAGAGAAAGTTACACTTACAAATTTACCATCATTAGCCAATAAGGGATGGTTTGGTGGCATGCACATAGCTCATGGATTTGAGCTACAATCTAAAAAGATTTAATTATCAATCCTAAGAAGGGAAATACCCTTTACTATTTGGGATAAATAACTTCCCATCATTCAAGATATTCTTCAAAAATATGGTGTGTTATTATCAAAGAAATCTATGGATTTTAATGAAATAGAGTTGAAATTTGGTCCTAATATGTAAGTTTGTAAGTTTTGTTTGTGCATTGAGAGGAGAATAATGAATGCAAATCCAATTGAAATTATGAATGCATCGACATGCACATGAGTTGCCTTGAACATTTAGACACTTTTACTATAAATGACCAAATGGGAGATCTATACCAATGATTAAGTTCAAGTATCTAACTTTGGTCTATAAAATTTCCCCTAATTCTAACGAGATATTCTTCATATTCATGGATGAAGAAGTTACTAGTATTCATGCTGATGCATTCTTGTGTATATAAACATTATATTGATTTGTGTATTATATGTATCAATTCAAGTATGTAAACTATAATAATTTATTTTATGGTTGGCGAGACAACAATCCTCACTCTCAATAGTGGCAAGAGTTTCTTGGGTGAAACGTTGTGGGAATGCAAGTTGAATGACCACATATTTGTGGGGATTGCTAGAATCATTGCAAAGCCATACTCTCCTCTAGCTTGGTATAAATCATTCCACAAGAAGCTCTCCTTCCACGATTTCCCCATTGTTACTTAGAATTCCTTATTTTCCATGATATATGTCACCTTTGGAGCAACCATGATGACACTCATGCACATTAAGGCCACCACCAACAACATGGTCACCATAAGAGCATCTCAAAGATTTACTATTTAAAAGAACTCCAAAAATCACAATAATGCAATGACCTATCATTTAGTGGTGTTCAATCAAATTTTAGTGTTGTGTCATGTCATGCAACACCTTTCCATGTCATTAACCGGTGTGGTGAGCAAACCCACCCTTTAATGGACCTCTATGCATGATTATAACAACCATTTGGCCACTTGCTAAGTACAGATGAAATATTGTAGAAGGGGTACCTATTTCAAGCATTAGTGTTTTTTAACAC
>SNQJ01S0001768.1:151211-162028 GCA_010110895.2 Picea sitchensis | reverse complement strand
TTGCAGAACACCATGAATCCAAAGCTGATGTAACCATATGATTGCAAAGATGAGAGTAGACATTTTATTTCATTGTTTGCATATACAATAGATATACCCCAATGTACGTAATTTAATATAATTCCAAATATGATGGGATATACTTTGGAAAAAAAATTGAGCACTGTAACTGTGCTCATGGATCATTGTAGGAAGGTTAAAATGCTGTGTTATTTTACAGTAACGGGGATTTCAAGGGTGTAGTGGAGTGGAGTAGGAAGTGAGGGAATGCTGGTGGAGTGATAGTAAGCGTTGATGGACGTTGGGTGGTCAGAATATGGAATATGAATATGAGACGCAAGTGAGGTAAATGAAGGTCAAGAAAAAGCGCAGTAATCGAATGAAGGGAGAGACTGCAGTAATTCAGTGCAAATTTTACGAGAACGCTGGTCAGCCCTGTGAGGTAGACAGTTACCCTGATCTCCTACCCCAACTCCCCCTAATCGAAGAGCACTGCAGCTGAGTGCCTCCATAAAGAAGAAATTGTTGTCGAAAATAAAATTCATCAAAGTGCGGCAGAATACAAACGCCCGCAGGAATCTTACCAGACAACAGATTGTGTGCAACACTGAGCTGCTCCAAGTTTACCATTTGGTACATGCTACCTGGCAGAAACCCAAAAAGTCTATTGAAGCTCACATCAAATACTGTCAGCTTCTCTAGCTGACCAATCCCAGATGGCAAACACCCTGACAAATTATTGTTACTCAATAAAATTTCATTGAGTGTGTTGGACATTTTAGCAATGGTAGGAGGCATGGATCCTGTTAAATTGTTGTTAGCAAGAACCAAAACAGAAGCAGGAGAGTTCCCTAGACTTGGAGGAATCTCATACTGGAACTTGTTGTTATTAAGGAAGATGACATCCATATCCTTGTCAAAGAGCTCCGATGGCAGAGGACCCTCAAATTCATTGAACCTAATATCCAAATACTTCAATGAAGGCAGTGAGAGGACCATGGTGGGAAAAGGCCCAGTAAACCTGTTGTTGCTGAGATCAAGCTCAAACAGAAGCCCAAGATTTACAAAGCTGGCAGGCACAGCGCCAACGAATATATTGGTGTTGATATGAAACAATGCCAAATCGGTGAGGAGCCCTAATTCCTCTGGAAGATACCCAGAAATATAGGCATGGTTCAGATCAATGCCTGCCACCACATCCATACTAGGATCCTCCAAAGCCTTGGAGCAGAAAATTCCTTCATAACTGCAAACATCTGCACCCACCCAATTGCCAGTTACATTTAGTGGATCTGATAAAATGGCCTGTTTCCAAGCCTGAAGTGCAATGTATGCATTTCTATGTCGAGGATTTGAGAAATTAAGCCTTGGGTCAACATCAAACAATGACCTGTGCCTGGCATATCTGACCACTGAATCTGATAAATGCCCCTGATGCCCACCTTGCACAAGACTAGACTGTGCAATGAATAGAACACAACCCAAGCTGCAAATCCACAACACAAATGACCCCACCTTCTGCATTCTGATGGAAAGTACACTTCTCATTTCATAAATTGTACTGTGCCTACATACACAGGCTGTTGTAGTACAATATGCTTCTGAAATCCTTGAAAACACAGAAAACTCAATATATAACATCTTGTTTCAAGTCAATTCTATCTTGGGTACGAGCTACAATCTACAGAAACCTGCTTCTGTCCATCAAAAAATTGTTTCCGATATTGTACACAACCAAAAAAGCCTGTTAAATGTGAAAAAACCAGATGTTTTTACCCAGTCTAAACATACCAGATTGGCTCATTCAGCGACCTGATGACCCGGAGCTCAGACAGATGAAACCTGTAGTGTAGATTTGTTAGAAATAACCTAAATTTAAACTACGTGAACAAGTTGTAAGCCCGGATTACGATTTATGGCTAAACCTACAAGTTCTAAGGTTGGTGTAAGCCTGGACCATGATTTTATGTTCACAGAACAATGTATCTACTTGTAAATTATATTTATGTAATTTACTCTTAATAATTATTACTGTTTTAACAATTATAGTTTTCATTTCTATTACTTTATGTTATTATTTCATGTTCCGAGAATATTTCCAAAACTTCTGTCACTCATTTGTCTTACTTTATGTTCCTATTTCATGTTCCGAGAATCTTTCCAAAACTCTTGTCACTCATTTGTCTTCCCAGTACAGGTGAATCAATTTTTTCTACTTTTCTTTAACTTATATATAATATTTTTCTATTTTTTCATTAAAAACTTTTTCCATATTTAACTTATCATAGTTGTTAATATTTTCAACTTTTATCTTTTTACTTTAAAAACTTCTTCCAGTTTCAACTTTTCATGGTGGTTAATTTTCAAAACTTTTTCCATTTTCCATAACTGTTTTAATGTATTATTCAAAGCGAAAGGATATTATCGTGTTTCTATATAAATTATATTAAAATATTTTTTATAATTTTTTATTTATTTAAATATAATCATACTAAAACAATAAGAATAAAAAACAAATTCAGATGAGTTGTACACTGAAATTGGGTGTTAAACAATTCTCAAAACATTTTAAGTAAAATAATTTGACATTTTTATGACACTAAAATTATGGTGATTTTAAAAAACTTTTTTCAATGCTTTTTAAACACACAAATACCATTTAAAAAAATTTAAATAATCTCTTACCTTTCTTAAAATTCAATATATAAATTTTCTTAAATTAATCATTATCATATTAATTAATTAATATTTATTAAATATTCAAAAATCCAAAAATCTAATTAAATTATAACTTAAATTAATCATTATCATATTAATTAATTAATATTTATTAAATATTAAATATTAAAAAATCCAAAAATCTAATTAAATTATAACTTAAATTAATCATTATCATATTAATTAATTAATATTTATTAAATATTAAAAAATCCAAAAATCTAGTTAAATTATAACACCTTTGCATAACTTTTAAGTTTCCACTATTCAGAGCTTTTTCTATTTTGGAATTTTCATAACTGTTTTTAACCTTAGATTTCCGATACTCGAACCTTTTTCTATTTTTAATTTTTCATAACCGTGTTTAACCTTTAGCTTTCCGTCACTCAAATGTCAAATGTTTTTATCTTATTTCTACAGTATATCTTGTTTTCGTTAGTCAAGTTTCCATTTTTTCATAACTATCTTATTCCAGATATAATCAGTTTATAAGCATATTGGTAACGATCTAAAATAGAATTAAAAAAATATAAATATTTCGATAAAAATAAATAAATAGAATAAAAATAGAATACAAATATTTTTATAAAAATAAATATACAATTATTTAAATTTTAAATTATTTTTATTATTATAATTATAAATGTTTAAATAATTTTTATTATTATAGTTATAAATGTTTAGTTTTTATTTTATTTTTAATTTTAATTATAAAATAAAAATAGTTATCTTTATTTATGAATATTTATTTTTTAAATATCATTGAATTTATATAAACATTACATATATGTTTTTATCCGAATGAAAATGGAGGAAGATTAGTGAAAGTGGATTCAAACACAATAAGTGTTGCATGGCAGCTTAGTCCAACCCGTGTTGGAATGAGAATAAATGCACATGTAATTGCCGAGTTGGAATGTGAATAAATGCACATGTATGGGGGACCGTGGGAGAATGAGAAGCCCGAAGTAGCGGAGGCAAATGGAAACTATAATGGATAAGTGACAAGCAACAGGAAGTATAGGTGGTATCCATGCAGAAAATGACACGTGGCACTGTGCGACATGCCAACCATAAGATGTCTACATGACTCCGGGAGAATGTCACTCCGAAAGTTTTCCTTCTAGAACAAACACAGTTCCCCCGAAGCCCGGAGCCTCGAAGAGCCGGAGGCCCGAATTCCCGAATTAATTAATGATAATATTATATTAATATCGGGTTAACAAGTAATTAGAGAGAAAATCACTTTGTGAGAAATTTGTTCCATCGCTAAATATGGCTAGGGGAGTTCTAAAATTGGCAGGCCGGTAAAACTTTAGTAGGGACGCTAAAGTTCCAGGGTCGCCTAGATGGCAGAGTGGAAATTGATCGACGATTCACATTCATTTAGGAAAGAGAAGGCACTCGAGCGTTAATCTCCTAGAGCAATTCTAGCATTGAAACCATTTAGTTTTTGAAAGTATTGTCATTCTAATTATAGTATGTTTTGCATAATTCATCTTGCTTTTATTTTCTTAATAAGATTCTGTAATTTTTCCTATTACCAGTAGTACAACAAATAGCTACTAAGAAACACATATATCCCCATCACGTGTAACTTGATATATTGTTGGAGTTTGACTTTCCATGCTCAAAATTTCCGTTCTTACCTTGTATGTTTTATCTCTTTAATATATTTATGAAATTCATTCATAATGATCTATGTATACTTCCAACTGACTTTCATCCCAATATTTAGAGTTAAGTATAGTTTTCATAGTCACTTCTTTAATTTTTCCCATGGACAAAGTAAGCAACATCCATTTCATTCTATTAAATAAATCATCTGGCTTGTTTGTCTCTATATGTGTTAGGATAAGTAAAGTTATATGCGGTGGCAAAGAAACATGCCCACTTTTCAGAGGTTGATCTGCAATTTCTCTCCAGGAAGATGACATCTTTGTATAGTACCAACTGGGCATCTTAGTATAGTACCAACTGGTATATTTGTAACATGTCTATCAACTAGTATATTTGTACCAATTTTTTTGGCAATGATAAACAATTTCAAAGGCTTCTATTTCTGCGGATATTATTGTAGATCTATTTACAAGTCTGTTGACCCTTGAATATGTTAGGACTGAAACAACAACCTAACGAGGACGTCAATCCTACTACAATTTTATAGATGTGGTACTCCTCTTTAAGTTTTTCCTAGGGTGTGTATAGTTCAAATATGGGACTTAGAGAATTTTCGTCGTAATGACTTAAAAAAATACAAAATGATAGAAAATGTTTTTTGTTTTGTTTTTTGAAATAAAGGTTCCTGGAAAATAGGACCAGGAATCACACACATTAAACATTCAAATTAAATAAACACAATTTACTGACATCCAACATAGTTGAAGATAAAAATTTCTGAGCACATAAAAATAAAAGAAGATGACCGACATGCATAAAGAGAACTAACTTTGCATTCCGAAAGTAGGGTTACAAGGCACCGTCGAGATTGTTCTCGAAGTAGTTTTCTTTGAAATTTATCAAAAAATAATAATGGCTGTTACATATTCCTCGAAATTTAAATGCGTTTGTCATATAGACTGGGATTGGGGTTCCCGCGAACCGTAAAAGAAATAAGTACAAGAAATAGGACCGTAAAAAGAAGAAGTGGGCGACGATAGAGAACAAGACTTGAAAAGAAGAAATTGGAAGTTATCAGTCTTTGGTTAGACATTTCTATTTAAAGAGGTGGAATAACTGGATTGATAAAGAAAGTAGGATGTGATCAGTATAGACTTACTATGATGGTTTCTATCTCCCCCTTTGCTATTTTCTTGCTGATGCCTTTTTATTGCTCTCGTCGACGACTACTGGAATCGTGCCAACCGCTTGTTGCCCTTTGTCGGTGAGCTTGTCAATTTTCCTTTGGAGCCATTCTTCAATGTAGCTTCTCATGGGGGCCACGTTGATCTCATGCCGTATTTTTATGTTGAAAAACTCGCTTTCTAATTCCCTTAAATCGATAGAAAGATTACGCATATCCTGTTCAATTTCTTCATTTTGTACCGAATAGTCCACTAACATCATCTTCACCATATTCAAGGATGTCGTAAAACTTTTCTAAATACAACCCCTTAAAAATATCAAATTGTTCATCGAAGGCTTGCTTGGTTAAGGACAAGGAGTTGAGTATTAAGTTGGGGTCTTGGACCTTGTTGGTACTTCCGGTTAAGTCCATTTCGATCAACTGTCTGAATAATTCTTCTTTCTTTGATATGGCTTGTTCACATGATTGGACAATGAGATGTAGATTCTTAACTTTCTCTTTCCAGCATGCATTTAATTGTTTGATCTTATTGGCACAGAGGCAGACCCAGGGTTCAACGCTCAAGAGCGCACCAACAAAGCCCTAACTACTGACCCTTTCGGCAACACCTGTGAAGCAGATGAAGTCTCACCCGAGGTAGAGGCAGGGGTGGTTGCAAGACTCAGGTGTCTGCAACCTTAGCTGGGACACAGACCTGTGATTCTCTTGCTTACATCGCACTTAGCATCAGTTATTTCCTAACATACATTCATTAATACACTCATAGAAAACACATAGCACCATAGTAATTACTCAGATCTAGCACTTAGCAATGATAAATAGGTTATACTCAATAGATTAAGCACTTAACATCTTATGTATTATATCTAACATGCATTCATATTTCATAAGCACAAAGCATCAATAGATCTATCTAAACATATCAGAGCACTTAGCAAGAGAAAGACAAACACATCAACACAGTACATAGAGTTACCATGGTTCACCCCCACCCTGGGGCTACGTCCACAAAGTCTTCTTTATATTATCTTGGTCAAGCAGTTACAACATGGAGCTTCAATGACCCTTACCTCGCATAGGACAAGAGATCTGCGCAGCTCGCTAGATCCTCTTTCCCCGGGTAGATCCAAGCACTAAGCCTTCTCACACTTCTGTGCACTTAACACTATTACAACACACACAGAGCTCTTATAGTCACACAACCTTCTGATCACATAGATCCAACTTATGCACTAAACCATCGAGTAGACAGGGCCTCCATTATTACATGGCCTAGACCTCTATTTATACATAGAAAAAGGCCTAAACAAGGGCCGACAGGCAGTTGAAGTACCAAACGTTCAACTATGACCAAGTATTCCTTAAAACTTGGTCGAGGGCCAACAGGCCCCCAATACTCACCTGTGACTCATCCCGAGTCACTCTTCTTTGGGTAACTTTGCCTTGAAGGCCTCGAGCTTCGCTCGAGCTGCTTTGACCTGTTGCTTTGCTACTGCTTCTTGCTCGACAAACTCCTGAATGAGTGCATTACTAACTGGTCCTTCTAAGCGCTGCTCTGCTGTGTTCACAACCTGTTCCAGGTCTGTCCCTTGGCTCTCAATCTCTAAGAATAGTTGACATGCCCTATCCTGCAAAGGTTGAAGTTGTTGCATCACTTCCATGACCTTGTTCTGGATCATATGAATCTGTTGTTGCACGATGCGCTGTTCGTGGGACCTCTTCAGTTTCTCTATGGTCGGTAGGGCCTTCAACTGTACCTGTAACTTCTCGGCTTGGTACTTCGCCTCCTAGAGATGTGACTCCAATTTATGCAATTCAGGGTTCTCGGATAGGTTCTCATGTTTCTGCACACTTCTACTACTTAATTGCTTACATTCTTTAGTGAGTGCCTTAATCCTTTCTACTGTACTTCAGGCATACACTTCTCATTGGTCACGTTCTTCTTGTGGAGTACTCGGTATATCTTGGAGCTCTAGTTCTACTACTCTTTGTTGCAGTTGATGAATGACTTCAACAAGCTTCATTACTTGGCATTCTATGGGTTCTTCTGTCTTCTGTTCTAAGCCAATCACAGAGCGAAATGCTCTGTTGATTGCTTCTTCGATCTCGATTTTCTTCGCAAGAAGTTGCTCCTTTTCCTTTTGGATCTTTGCACATTCTTTATCAAACTTCTCTTGGATGGCCTCCTTCTCTTGCTGTGCAACTTGGTGCTGCTCTATGATTTCCTCATGTGTGTACTTTAGGGCCTGGGTGGCTTGCGCTGTTACTTCTTCTGCTTTCTGAAGGCATACTTCGACTAGGTCGAAAATCCTGCGAAGTTGAACTCACTCGTCTCCTGCTTCGGGTGTTCCTTCTGGCATAGGCGCAATGGAGATTGCGTGGTTAGACTGGAGGGCTCGATGTACTCCTTGGAGCTCGACTTCAATTCTGTCATACATCGTCTGTTGCTTGGCCTCCTGCTTTTTTGTGATCTCTTCTATAGCTTCATTCAAAGTCGCGAGGAGAAAGATGAAGTCATTTGGATTGAGCATGGTCTTCATCTTGGTCACGGTCGCTTTGACTTTCTTCTTAATGGAAGACTTCGAAGGTGACCCTTTTCTTTTCTTTAGAACTTCGACTTCATCTTCTGGTTGTTGTTCAACTTCTTCTATGTCTTCGTCGTTACCTTCTTCATCTGGTGTGACGAAATCTGTCCTTATAGAGCGGCTATCCACATCTTGAACCTCTTCAATTTTCTTCGTCTCCTTTGTCTTCTTTGTCTTCTAGGTCTTATTGGGCCCAGGTGTGTCCTGCGCAGCTTCTGGGCTGCTGATATCTGAAATATCTGCTGGATCTGCTGCAACGAGGAGGTCCGTCGACCATTCCTTGGTAAAATCTTCAAGGTCTTCTTCTGTCAATTTATAATCGGACTGCATCTGTTCCTGGTGCTCAACAACGCGTGGAGTTAGGTATATGAAGTGGCGGTTCACGCTGAAATTCATTAAGGGTCTGAATCTGTGGAGTGTGTTCGGAGTAATGCGAGGTGTGGTTTGTATCGCAGTATTCAACTGGATGTAGTATCTGTGAAAGAGGGTATTCGACTGCCATTGCTTGCTCATATATGTCGTGTACCATAATGTACTAAACTTCCCAACCAATGGTTCAAATGGTAGGGTTTCAGGAAAAACAACATCCTCTAACATCTCCCATGCTATGAAGGCGATCAGGATGAAAAGCCAGCTGAAGTGGAACTCATATTCTTGGTCTTGCACTTCTTTTCAATCCAATTCGATTTGATCCGCTAAGTACTTCGACCAGTTCATTTGGACTCCTTCTATGCATTTTCCTGCGAGATCAACTACAAACCCAGATACTTGCGTCGGTCTGTTCTTGCGGAATAACTTTCCTGCGATCATCTGACGGGTGAGGCGCACTGTGCCACTGTCAATAGAGGTTACCTTGTAACCTTGCACACCTTTTTCAACATTTCCATAGGCCTCTTTAATCTTCTGTGAAAGAGCGTGATCCACGGTCTTTCTAGAGTAATAGTCTTGCAGGCTAGGGCCCTGCATGCTCAGCCCGGTGATCTGATTGATCAACGTCAGATCAATCGTTATACATTGGTTCAACCAGAGATATCCTCCATGGTAGCTCGCCAGTAGCAATTTTACGCAAGCGTTCACCTCCTGGTGCCTACCAAAGTGTGGAATATTCATTACATTAAGTAAGGTGTATTGTGCGAGGTTCATCATCCATTGCTGAGGGACGATCTTGGAATTCTTCCCCTTTGTCACCGTCAGATACTTGTGCGGGGCAAGCATATTGTAGGATTTTCGGTCACCGAGGTTGAAGTCGCAAAACTTCAATGCTGCGAGCTTGGTCTACTTAGTGCAAACTGCGCGCACACCCTTCGGTAGGTACACAATGATCATAGGATAGTTGTAATCTTGGGGCACACTGTCACGGTTGATTTCACCTTTCAGAGGATGTATGTAAGAGGGCAGGATGGTCGGGATCAGTTTGGCATTTGCGATGTCATCTCTATTTTTAGTACGTTTCTTGGTGGTTTGTCAGGATGTTCCAGCTTGAGCAGTGGATGGATAAGCTGCTACTCCTCTTGATGACGAGGCTTGGACTCCGGTGGACATTCCTCTTTCCAACATAACTCTTTCGGTTCTTAAGCTAGTGAGTACTTCTCTCACCGATTCTTCTGCTGCTCTAAGCTCGTCGGACATGTAAACTAAGGATCACTCTCTCAGGTTGTCGATGGGATGAAAGTACTGTAATCGAGTAGAGAGCAAGGTGGGGTAGTCACTATTCCACAATGCGGGTATTCTTTGTCTTCCGGGCATGGCATGACAAAATAAGTAAGTAAAGCTGTAATAGACTGCTTGCAACGGATAGGAGGGTCCATTAACTCTTGATCTGTCTGTTATGGCATAGTCTAACGGTCAGGTAACAGGTCATAAATTTCTTTCGAGCTGTTCGAGCCATCAGTGGAATGGGTATATCATCTTTTAACGGCTATATTACTTCGACATGGCGAAGTGCCATATGTCGCTGTTCTGCTATCTCGGCGAAGCTCAAATCCTGCATGTTTTCCTTCTGCGGGAATTCTTCTGGAACGTTCTGTAATTTCTCCAACTTCGCTTTCTTCTTCATGAGTTTTCTAGCCTTCTTCCCAGTGAGCTTCGTCTCGATCATCCTTTTTTCATTTCGATTCTTTTCTTCTCTTGGCATGGTAACTTCGCAGTGTTGAGATTCTTTCTTCAGATCCACGGGTATTACTTGTCCAACATATTTTTCGGTCCTCTGTGGTTCTTCTAGCGTTCTGTCAACTTTGTCATCCAAGTTCCTGGGGTCAAGAACCCTTGATCTGTTCTCCCGTTCTTCAATCAATTGCGTGATCCTTCTAGTCAGGAAGTCTCTTAACTCTTGTCTCTATTGTTCTAGGTCATTTTCTGCTTCCTATTTTCTGGCTTGATCTTTCTCAATCCAAAGCTTACCAAGTAACATAGTAAACGAGGCGTTGTCCTCCACGAACTTAAAAATATCAAAATCTTCTTCTGTCGAAGCTCCATGAACATTCATAGATATATGAGTGAGCTTTCCACATAGGTTTACCAGCTTTCCTATGAATAACCCTATTCCTCCTAATGAAGGGGCTATGTCAGGTCTTCCTATAGCTTTCCAGGTTCCTTCTGTCATAATGTTCACCTATGTTTCTTCATCCAAAACACAGTCAATGTTGAAGTCTCCTATTCTCACTTCGATCTGTTCTTTCTTCTTGAAGATTTCTAATAAGCTGAGGTCT
>SNQJ01S0001768.1:127392-142205 GCA_010110895.2 Picea sitchensis | reverse complement strand
TCATGGCACTACAAAACTCTATTCATATCTTCATTGGCTAGCATGGACATGTACATATGAGATTGTTTCGTTTCTTGTCAACGCATGATGTGAATTTTTTTTTTTGGTTCAACCAATATGCAATATGGCAGTTCAATTTGTCATGGCACTGTAAAACTCTATTCATATCTTCATTGGCTAGCATGGACATATACATATGATATTGTTTCGTTTCTTGTCAACGCATGATATGTTTTTTTTTTTTTTGGTTCAGCCGATATGCAGTATGGCATTGTCCTCATTTAATGTAAATTTTCTATGGATGTGAAAGTCGCGTAACATGTAGACATTGTTTGCCTTTTTCTGTAGGTATACTTCATATGGAAATTATGCCAACCTAGGAAGCACATCTTGTAATATAGGTTGTCTAATTGTACAATGTACAATTGTGTTGCTGAGGGTTCAAATGACAGTGTTGAGGCAATATCTATATATGTAAGGGAATTTTTTACTACATCATAGGCAATCAATTGTGCCATCATTTATGAAAGCAAAGGCAAAAGCAGTAGAGTTGCATTTGGCACATACAGGATCGAAGGGGGTCGAGTACGCATTTGTTGCAACCAAAACACCCTCAACCTGCGCACATGAGCATAATAGTTAATATATTGAACAATACAATATACAAGTGTACAACCAAAAAGCTGCACAAAATTGTTTAAGGCAATTTTTATGAGCAAAGTGTGGATGGAATTGTGGATGTATACGTACAACAATTGTTGAGCTAGTTAGTTTCTTGAGATCCTGAACTATGTCTGTTCACAATTCTATTACAAACGTTGCTTGGGTTGTGCGAAAGATCCTTTCTTTAACATCTATTTTCTTTGTTATATTTTTGAAGAGCATAAGTGAGAATTTCCCTTTATACAATTGTTGTTCCATTGAGGAAAATAAATTTGAATAGGTGTCAAAAAATTGTACCTGCAACATGGAATCGTGTAATAGTTGTGTAACATAACTAAGATATATGAGCATGTGCAAGTAAAGGACAAAACTGGATATGGAGAACGATACCATTGCCTTGTCGTTGTCCGAATCTCCATATTTTATATGGAGAATGTGTTGCGAGCCAACTTTTCTCGCGAGTGTGAAAACTGCACCAATGGTTCCGATTGGGTAAATGCTGTTTCTCTGTGCAAGTTCGCTGATTGTTGTGTCTGGTACGGAACGATATTCTGAACAAACCATGGGAAATTTTTCCACAATACTTGTTTCATTGAGTGATATAATACGATCACAATCACCATGGTCATATACTTTTTTTGGCAATATATTAAAATTTGTAATGGATATCCCATTACATGGCAAGATCTTTTTTGCATGTTTCTGGACAAGTTGTGTAGGGATAGTCAGTGTGACTGTCATCATGGCTTCGTTGTCTGTCATGTTAGCATGCATAATGCATCTAGTTTTTTTTCCTTGTCTAAGTAGGTGCTATACACGACCATTATTTCGCTGACGAACACTTGCCTAGTTCGACGACTGTTCAAGCCTTCTATAGATGGTATATTGGGTGTTATAAGTTTAGACCTGGTGACATTTTTTGAACAAAAAAAGTAATGTGAATGGAAGTCTGTATCATTTTTTTTTTGGCATAAATGTACAAGTAGATGCACAATTTGGATGAAGTATATGGGTCAGAGTTTTGTAACCATACCTCTTAGTCTACAGAGGTTGCACTATGTTGGGTGTTTCACTTGCTCTTGTCGATACTTATTGTGAATTGCAAAGCATGTGTTGCAAATGGCATCAACATATCTGTCATGGCATAGATGAATAAATAACTCAAGATATTTGTTTGGTAAGCATAGAAAGCGCACAATGTATGAATATTTACCTTTGGCCTTGTCGTTCTGTTGATGTTTGCGATGATTGACTACTCATGCCCATGTCACTCGTCCAAGTTTTTCTGATGAAAGCATGTGTACATGAACATCAAAACGACTAAATAAGCATATGCACTTTATATTGTTCATAATTGTTCTGGATTTCACATACAATATCGAAGGGGATGGAGTATGAATTAGGGTGTCAAGGGATACTTAGGAAACGTGAGGACCCGATGGTCAAATTGTATGTCTCAAAAATTTTGAGTGAAAAAATATGTAACATGGAACATGGCATGGTGGGGGAGTCTGGCGGTCAATCTGTATATCGCGGAACTTTGGGAGCTATTTGTAGGTCACAAAACAATAGAAGTGCAATMTTGAGCCCGCCAGCCCGGGATTCTGACTGTCAATTTGTATATCGCAAAACTCTAAGTGTTGTTTGCAGGACACAGAACAATAGAAGCACAATTTTGAGCCAGCTAGCCCGGGAACCCRYGATCGAAAAAGTTGCCAAGTATGGAATGAGGAAGTGACTGGTGGGACTCGTGATATAGAAGCATGAGTAGAAATGTGAACCCGTGAGTCTGCAAACTTGCGCACCTAGACATTTTCGGAAAAAAACGTCTAAGTAAAGTAACCAGAAAGGGAGAGTAGAGGGGACAAATAAAGGGGAATTCAGTTAAGTATAGATGAGGGAAAAAATGGATAATAGAGAGTGGGAAAATAGAAAAGGGGAGGGAAATTTTCAGAAGCGGGAAGTCTCAACAAATGCCCATTGTTTCCAAATCATCGTTTTCTAGTCCAATATTTTATCCACCTACTCGTTTTGTGTGTTTGATTTACTATCACTATTGGTATACCTTTTCAAAAATTGTACTTCATCTTCCTCTAATGTGGCATATAAGATTTCATCCTCTTGTCCAACTAATCTGTTTCTTTCAATGTAGCAATGTAGAAAATACAATGGACAAGAAGGTAAGTTGGTATGTAGAAAGACATGTAAACAAATAAATACAATTCTATTTATTTCAATGTAGCAGCGCATAAAATAGAGTTGACATGAAGATAAGTTAATATGTAGGAAGATATGTAGTATCTACATACAATAAATTAGGTGCAAAGCAGTAGAATAAATATACAGACAATAAATGAAATACAAAACAATAGAATATTAACTAAGAGTAGAAGCATGCACCTTTGTATCTCCTCTTCTACATTTGTGGTTAAGAGTCCTTCGTCTTCTCTAGTTATACTATTTGTTTCAATGTGGGAACACACAAAATACAATGAACATGAATGTAAGTTGGTATGCAAGGGAAAACAAGTAATATGTACATACAGTAAATGAGAATCAAAGGAATAGAATAAAATATAGAGTTAGAAGCACGAACCTTTGTTTTTCTTGATCCATGGTTGTGGTTATATAGAATTTTTCTTGGCCAAAATATATTACAAGCCATAAAATATTAATAAGTTGGATGATCCTAGCTGAATGATTTGTTTTTTTGCAACAAAGTATCCAGATATGCTTTGAGACATGGAAATATGATTTTGTAATATGTTTGATGTATATTTCATAATTCAACTACAAGGCAAATTGTATCACGGTCAGACCAATATGTGTATAAGATAAAGATGATGTATTGTGATATGGGCACATTTGACCATACATGGTCAATAAGTGCATTTGTACATGCTTTATCGTAACCAAAATAAAGCGGAGATTGTAATTGCACATGTAGTTTTCCAATTCTTTTGTTATGACACTATTTTATAGCATGTCAACACTGAAGTCTCCTAGAATGATAATGGTTTCATTCGTATGCAAATGGTGTAATGAATTTGAAAAAAAATTCATTATGTTGGCAATGTTGCATGCAGAGCAACATGGAGATTAAATATTGTAATTTGCAATCCACGGAAAATTACTTTTGCTAGCACCATCTCAACATCTTTTTCTTCTACAAGAACATTTTGCAAAGGCATCTAGGTACTCATTCCCGGGCAATGTGGGAATATCATTGAGGGCATGATGGGAAGGCTAAATAATTTCCTTATTCAATTGAGGCGTTAGATATCCACTTCGCCACATAAGGTAAAGATCCAGGATTTGTAATGCTAGAGAAAATGACAGCTGAAGTTGTGCACACAACATTGGCATACATATGATTCAAAGTTTGGAGAAAAAATTGGAGCAAAATTTAAGAGTAGGAGGGAAAGATATGCCAACCTCTATGGAAAGTCTGCAACATAGGAGCGATGAATAAATACCTAAACATTCTTATTTGCAAACTGTAAATAGTAAACAGTAAAGAACGAATACGAATGAAACTATGGTATTGAAAGTTAATCGTCAATGATGAACGAAAGAATCACAGGTCCAATTGCGACGACAGGATTTCAACCCTGCAAAGTGAAATAATATGTCCTAGAACTACCCAGGATTTTCATTCTGGGTCCTGGAACTTTTTTCTTTATAACTTACTAAAATATGTCACCGACAAAGATAGATAATGCCTATAAATGGTGTGAAATTTGGTTGCAGCTTAGTTACCGTTGTATCATACCTATCCCTTCTACACCTACCTGCAATTTTCTTCTACAAGAACATCCTGCAAAGACAACAAGCTTGGCATCGTTTTTTTCATGTAAAAGACACGGGTTCGATTCCCATATGGGATAGGTAGGTACTCATTCTTGGGCAAGATGGGAATATCATCGAGGGCAAGGTGTGAAGGCTAAAGAATTCCTTATTCAATTGAGGCATTAGATTTCCACTTCGTCACATACGACAAAGGACCAAGATTTGTAGTGATAGAAAAAATGACAACCGGAGTTGTGCAAACGACATTGGCATGCACATGGTGCAGAGCCTGGGGAAAAAATGGAGGAAAATTTAAGAGCAGGAGAAAAAGATATGCCAACGTCTATGGAAAGTCTGCAGGATAAGAATGATGAATAAATACTTAAACATTCTTCTTACTTGCAAACTATAAGCAATAAACAATAAACAACGAATAATAATGAAACTATGGTATTGAAACTTACTCATCAATAATGAACGACATAATCGTAGGCCCAATTGAGGGTGTAGGAGTTGAACCCTGCAAAGTGAAAAAAACATCTCCAACTACTGGTGCACGACCCCAACCTTGCAAAGTTGAAGCAAACAAAAGCAAGCAGCGAGCAAAAAACCAGTGAGCAAGAATGAACAGGTCCAACTGTAGGTGCAGGACCTCAACCTTGCAAAATTGAAGCAAACAAAAGCAAAAAAACATCTTCAACTTCCTGTGCAGGACCCCAACCTTGCAAAGTTGAATCAAACAAAATCAAGCAACAAACAAAAAACCAATGAGCAAGCACGAATAGGTCCAACTGCAGGTGCATGACCTCAACCTTGCAAAATTGAACCAAACAATAAGAAGCAACAACCAACAAACCAACAAACCAGTGAACAAGAAACAACCAATGAACCAATAAAGAATATATGTATCTTCAATGATGACTAAATTTCATTCCAAGCATAGAAGAAATATGAAACATATGATGACCATGCGAGTGGAAATACTTAAACATTCTTACTTGCAAAGTGTAAACAATAAACAACAAACAATGAATACAAATGAAACTATGGTATTGAAACTTACTCGTCAATGATGAACGAAAAAATTGCAGGTCCAATTGTGGGTGCAGGACTTGAACCCTGCAAAGTGCAAAAACAACTCCAATTGCGGCTACAAGACCCCAACCTTGCAAAGTTGAAGCAAACAAAATCAATCAGCAAGCAACAAACCAATGTGAAAGCACCAACATGTCCAATTGCAGGTGTAGGACCTCAACCTTGCAAAGTTGAACCAAACAACAACAAGCAACAACCGATGAACCAACGAACAAGCAACAACCAGTGAACCAATAAAGAATATATGTATCTTCAATGATGCCTAAATTGCATTCCAAGCATAGAAGAAATACAAAACATATGATGGCTATGCGAGTGGCAGTGGAAAACAATATTGTCCAAATTCACTGCAACGTTGTATGGAAAAATTCGAGGAAAAATGTACCGTGACATGCCTATTTAAGTAAACATTTAAGGCTGTCATGCATGTTAAGGGCCTCACGCTATGTAAACATTTAAGATGTCAGTCCTACTCAAGTACCTTAAAAAGAGTGTCAATGCTCATAACTTTCGGTATGTAAACATTTCAATAAAAATAGAAATAATAAAAAAATTAAAAAAGAGTGTCGATGCTCAAAACTTTCAGTATGTAAACATTTCAATAAAAATAAAAAATTTAAAAAGAGCATCGATGCTCAAAACTTTGGATATCTAAACATTTAAAACATTGGGAATAGCGAAGCTCACAATAAGACTTCGAATATATTCTCCAATGAGATGATGGCATATAAGGTTTTTTTTTATTATATAAAAAATAATGTTTTTAGTTCTCTAGTTCGAACAATAGAGATTATGCAAAAAATTATAGTCAAATGACATATTAATATGAAGTCAACAAATTATCTATCCCTATAGTCCCTCTACACCTTCGGGACTAATAATACATTCAGTAATAATGGATTAAATTTTAAAAAAAGTAAAGACAATATTATTATAAATGGTTTGCAAGTTGTTAAATATTTTTATAATTGATTCTATGGAACATTAATAATTACAATATAGATTTATTTTATTTTTTAACAAGTATTAAGAAAGCTCAAAAGAAATAGTTACAATATAGATTTATTTTATTTTTTAATAAGTATTAAGAAAGCTTAAAAGAAATCAAAATATAATTACGCCGAAAGGCGTACACCTATTGACAATGGGCAGATTTAATAGGGGTTTGGTGCTTAATAAGTTTTCTATGGACAGGATTAAATATGGCTGGAATATTCTTAGTAGTCACACAAAATAAATGGCTGTGATTTCAATCATTAACTTCCTAGCTATTATAAAGACATCCGTTTATGTGTTTACTTTTTAACATTTACCTAATCATATCTAAAAATTACTTTGATAACTAGGTGATTGCCACGTAAGTGATTAACAAAAATTAAAATATTAACACCAGATAAATGAAGCTCAACCATTTATTTATTAATCAATAATAAAATTTAATATATTCTTTTAAGGATTTGTTTCATCTTATCAGCCTTTCGGTGTTCACCAGCAACTATTTAGCTGCCGTGCTAGTATTTAGATATTTAAAAGATAAAAATTTAACATCCATTTATGATTGTTTATTAAATTATAAATTTTTATATTATTACGCTGAAGGCGTTCTTATAAGAGAGATGACTTAACCCCTTGGGATAGCAAAGTTGGTAAGACGTGTAAATACTCTCTCTATCAAGGGAGAAGTCACTGTCATTGACAAATCACACAATGCCATATGTTTAGAGAAATCCAACTTATGCTGTGTATGCCACGTTAGGTAACAAAGGTTGGATAGACATTCCCACAATAGTCACATCCTTGCAAATGAGAAGGTCATGACAAATCGATCCTCTCCTTACCGCATGTACATGACAACTTTTCCTGCATTTTAGGTGCCAGTTGTCTTGTTTTTGCTGCTTAATCAACCAACAACTTACATAGCGTGTAGTTCATTCTTACAATTTACAATTTACTGAAGGATTTCATTTAAGAATCTCCATAATGCATTTACAACTCCTGGCAGAGCTGAGCTGAGGTAAGTAAGATGATACTCAACCTGCAGTAAGTAGAGTCGGTTCCATAGGTCGGCTCCATTTATACATATAAAGATTTGAATGTACACTCTGATGTAACTACAATTGAATGTAATGCTCTGTGCGCATGTGCTTTGATCGATCGAACCTCTGCTTTAGGCCTACTTATGCATTTTGATTTGAAGATCAGCCCTCTAGATTTGAAGATCAATAGTCTGCATACTAATCTCAAGTCAGGTAAGCCAGCTATAACGATTCCTTTGAATGGATTACTTGTTTCTAAAACACAGTTGTGATTGAAAATTTCTGCAAATTTCTTCTTTAGGCAATATACAATCCATGGTATATATGTTGGAAAATCATTTTGGACTTGAGATTCAGGCTATTACAATGAAATCTCCCTTGGCTTAACCATAGCCGACTAGATATTCAATTATTGTAAATGCCAAGAAGGGGTTTGGGTATGGTGGTTTTATAGTAGGTTTCCCCCTGTTGTCTGATGTTCCATTCTGCAACACGTTGCCAGTATATTCTAGCTATTGACAAGTAATAACAATGTAGGTTAAGTTGCTTCTTAATAGGTTCGGGGGTTTCCTTTCTTTAGTTGTTTCAACCGGTTTATGATTTAGTCTAATTAAAGATTTTCTCTTTCAGATTATAGAACACTTGGATTTTTCCGAACAAATAATATATCAAACAAATATTTACAACAGAAGAAACCAAAAGAAAAGGACGAGAAACAACAAACCTGGGTAGTAAGAAATCCAAGGTAAATTATATACTGAGTGTGTATATTACTATTAATGAATACACCAATCAATACAGGTTTATTCTCAGGAAGATGCCACTGAGATTTTATGGACTGTATATATATTTAGAATGTCTATTTGGGGGAAGATGATTGGATACTCTGCCCTTGTTATCGTAGAGTATATATACATTGTATAATGTGTCTGAAATATATATAAGTAGAGTTTAGTGATAAGCAAAGTTTAGTGATTACATGAAGGGTGATAATCCAATATGCATACAGTGAGAATGAGTTTCAGAGAAGAAATACAAGTGTTTTACCAAGGGGTTCCTTGTCCCACAAACAAGGGGGTCTTATACATCAATTTGGTGTGGCTTGACCGTGACCTTAAAAATAGATTATTATTATTATACTATTTTAAGGACAAATATAATGTTGTTGAATTACAAAATACAATGTTGTTGAATTACAAAAATGGGCTGCAAATAAGAAATATATTGTTAAATTTAATGTAGATATGAAATATATTCTTGAATTTAATGGGCTCTACATAAGAAATATAAGAATTTAAATTTTCTTATATTTAAAGATATCATTTTAAATTAGTATGGATTTTAAAGAGATATTATTAATGGGTGTAGCTAAGAAATATAGGAATTTAAATTTTCTGATATTTAAAGATATCATTCTAAATTAGTATGGATTTTAAAGAGATATTATTATTTAAAATTATTATATTTATTTTATAGGATGTAAAAATATAAGGATTAAAGTTATTTAATTTTAGTATAAATAAAGTATATAATGAGAATGAATTTTAAAGAAGAAATACAATAGAAAGTAAATATTATCTTGCTTAATAATAAAAATGGGTGTTAGATAAAAAAATCTAAGAATTTAATTATATATATATATATATATATTTTTTTTTTTTTTTGTTAATATTTAAAAGATTTTATTTTAAATTATAATAATAATAATAATCTATTTTTTTTCCGTTCAATTATTTTATTTTTTTCTTTGGATTTGAAGTTGTGACCTCTTAAGAGGAAACACATGTTCTTAACCATTAGACCCACTCAGGATGTGGTGTGTTTAGTTTTATATGTTTTTATAATTGAAATTATAAATTAATAAAAAAAATAAAAAGAAAAATGTTAAATATTTTTTTTAATAATTGATATGATTTTATTTTTATAGTATTATAAAGATTTGTGAATGATTATTATTTAATTGTCATTATAGTTTATTCAGGTTATAACAATGATTTTATTTTTATAGTATTTTAAGGATTTGTGGATAATTATTATTTAATTCTCATTACAATCTATTCAATATTTGGTTATACAATCCATTATATCTTTTTTAATGTTCAATGAAATGAAACAACTACTTATTTTTTCCTCTTATTATTATTATTATTTTTTTATATGAAAAATTCTTTCGATAAATGTTCAATAAAATGAAACAATTATTTATTTTTTATTTTTTATTATTTTATATTTATTTATGAAAAATCCTTTTAATAACTATTATGAGAATTTTAAAAATAATAAAATATTAAAAATTAAAAATGTATTTAAAAAAAATAAAAAAATCCACTAATTATATAAGAAAAAACAATCTAAGTGTAATATTGAAAAAACACTGTATTAAAAAAATAATAAATTATTTTATAATTTTTTAAATATAAATAATAATTCAATCTAAAATCAATTCAAATATTAAATATAATATTTAATTTTGATATCAAATATAATATTTATATGATAAATAATTTAAATAGTAAATAAAATATATACCTCATATTTTAAAAATAAGAAAATATTAACAATTAAAAAAATATTTCACATGATGAGGATGATTAACATCTAATTCAGTTTAGTGAGTTTAGTGGATGTTAATAATCATCATCAATATAAGGAAACAAATATAGATATTAAAAAAACATTTAATTCAAAAAATTAATAAAATATTTTATATTTTAAAAATATATATATTTTTTTTTAATTTTTCAAAAACCAATAATAATTCAATGTAAAATACAATATTTAATTTTGATATTAAATAGTCCCCGAGGTGTAGGGCAGTCGGTGAYGGAGTGTGTTGTTAAGCCACTCCGTGTTGTTAAAGTTACGGTTCGAGACAAAAAAATCCAACCATGTTAAGGGTTGGTGGTGCGATCCACGAGTGATTTTGACGGCTTAGATGCCCCTGGTTAATCGCRTAGCCAACAAGTCCCGCACAAATTAACAAACAATTTTTTTTTTTGATATTAAATATAATATTTATATGATAAATAATTTAAATAGTAAATCAAAAATATATATAATATTTTAAAAATAATAAAATATTAACAATTAAAAATATATTTCTAAATTAAATACAATATYTAATTTTGATATCAATTATATTATTTGTATTGTAAATAATCTAAATAGTAAATCAAATATATAATAGTTACATTGTAAAGAAACCAAATAGTAAATGAGTAAAGTATCTCAAGTGAAAAGAAATAAAATAAATTTTGAGAGAAGGTCTTCTAATATGAAATATAATATTTAATTATGATAATATTTATATGGTAAATAATCTAAATAGTAAATCAAATATATACATGATATTTTCAGAACAATAAAATATTAACAATTAAAAATATATTTCTAAATTAAATACACTATCTAATTATGTTATCAAATATATATTATTTATATTGTAAAGAATCTAAATAGTAAATCAAATGATATTTTCAAAACAATAAAATATTAAAAATTAAAAATATATTTCTAAATTAAATACACTATTTAATTCTGTTATCAATTATATATTATTTATAAATCAAATATATAATAGTTATATTGTAAAGAAACCAAATAGTAAATGAGTAAAGTATGTCAAGTGAAAAAAAGGAAATAATTTTTGAGAGATAGAATTTGATTTTGATTAATTGGATTTTTCCACAATAATGATAAATTTCTCCGCATGTTTAAGATGACGTTTATTTGATGCTTAATAAATCTTAAGTGAAAATTTATTTATGTGGATAATATTTTATTATATAATTTTAAATTTTTTATCAAAATTATTGAAATTAAAATAAAATTTTGTATTTGAAAAATATAAAAATAAATATAAAAATAATTCATAAAATATTGGAATATACATTTTTTTTAATTTTTAATTTTATTATATATAAACAATTCATAAATATTGAAATATATTTTTTAATTTTATATTTTTTAAAATATAAATTAAAAAATATATTTCACTTCATCATTATTTTTTAAATAAAATATTGTAATATATTTTTTAATTTCATAATTTAAAATATTCATTTATAAGTTTTTAATTTATTTATTTATTTATAAATTTGGTTAATTTAATGATTTTTTAAATATACTTTTCAATTTGTTTTAAAAAGAAAATTCTTTATTTTTAAATTTTAAAAGGAAATAAGCCCTATCCCATCTTCCTCTTAGAAACAAGCCTCTTCCTCATTGAGAGCATGGTTATGACTAGATATCTAATGTATAATAACAAGTTAAACAACATGGAAGACAAGAAACTACCTCAAATTGCTTTAAAATCAAGTCATAACCACCATCGACTCAAGCGAGGATGATATAAAGACATTGTGACACTAAGAAGGTTGAAGATGAAAATCACTTTCTCTTAGATTGTCCAACCTATACCCATATTAAATCTCATTTTCAAAATATTTATCACACTACCAACCTTCCTAACATCTTAACTCAACAAAAGTATGGTGATCTAAAGCTTCTCTTAATGCTTTTCTAGCACATAAACAAAATTCTAAAGAATCACAAGTAATCACTTAAGCTCTTAAGGTCCAATAGACCAATTCGGGTTTTAGTGGATAATAGTCATCATCATCATCATTACATATTTAAAATATAGTAATAATTAATGAATATTATTAATACAAGTTTTATTTTTATAGTAATTATTTATATATATTTAATAGATTTATTGTGTTATCTTTTAGGTTTTATATTTTTTAAATATAATTGATATGAATTTTTAAATTGTTATATATTATTTTACTTATTTTTTATTTAAATAATGGTTTTTAGATCATTAAATATATTTAAAATTGAAAAATATTTCACTAATAACATATAAAATAATAAAAGAAAAAAACATTTTAATTATGTTTTATTACCCACAATAAACATATATTTATTTAAATTATGGAGAAACATTTCACTAATAACATATAAAAAACAAAAAACAAAAGAAAAACTTATTGTAATTATACTTTATTACCCACAATAAACATATATTTATATAAATTATGGAGAAATATTTCACTAATAACATATAAAAAAACAAAACAAAAACTTATTGTAATAATGCTTTATTACCCACAATAAACATATATTTATATAAATTATGGAATAGATGCAACATTCATATTCCCACTAAATATGGAAATCCATCTTAATTACAATTAAACAAAAAAAAATCTCTTTATATGAAAATACTTATATGCCCCCAAATATTATATGGGTGTATATAATACTTATTGTTTATTCATCATAAACAATTCTTTTAAGATGATAAGAATGACCTTACATTTCTCCTTGGAACAACTTACTTTGATAAATTACTTTCCTTCAAATTACCTTCCATAGCCTATGCACATAATTTATGCTCCAACTAAATGTCCCATATTATGTTCACTACTAGTGATATATATACCCTTAAACATTAATCAATACTTTATATATTTATTTATATCATGAAATATATGTTGAAATATTTACAATTCAAAATTACTTTCTCTTATTCTTTCCATATTGTTCCATTCACTATCATAAAAACATATAGTTTATTATACATGTTTTTATCTTCTTCACAATGTTAAATATACTTCATATAAATTTAAATATTCCTTTAATATCCTTTGTTTTATTTTGTTAAATGTTGATATGTTAAAATTTCTTATATTAAGTTTATATATGTTTAATCTATACTTTGTTCTTTTTTTTCAAACTCTTCAATATTTCCTAAATCAACATGGAACCTAAATAGTCGTTATTTTACTCTTCTTTGTTAGATTGATGGAAACATTACAAAGTGACATTTGACACTACTACTCAAACTTGGAATTTGATGGGCGATAAATGTTATCTTACATCAGGGGTAAGGGTTGTGTGGACTTATGAAGCCCCCCTTACACATCCCAAGTTGGATAGTAGACTAACAATGGAAATTTCATTGACCCCATTTAACGAGGGATCCACTATCAATCCTATACATTATTATACATCTTAGGTTATATATTTTAATAAATTAGACCACATTGAATATTTATAAACATTACCAACACTATTAATTTATTCTTTTTCTTTTAGGAAATATATAAATATTTATTCCACTCCGTCTCAACTTCACTCCACCATATTTCTATTTACACATCAATTATTTCCATTTTTCTATTTACACATTAATTATTTCCCATATTCTTTTTTGTTTTGCTTGAAATTGTTTATATTCTTCTTTAATTCTACACTGTAAAATCACATTTTCTACATTTCCAAGCAAAAACTAACTATGATGTTTATATTCTCTTGAGAATATTTCAGACAGACATCTTCTCATTGCAAAATCATTGACATACATAGCAATGGAAGACACACTAGCACGATATACACTTTTCATTCAACATCTTCTTGATGACCTCCAACTACATTGAAGACAATTTCAAATCCGTGCTATTCATCCTAGAAGGGGGAACCTTTCAAGACCGGAAATGGAAGAAGAACTTGCTAGAAAATTTAGTATTTTTGATGCAAAAACAATATTGATCTCTTCTTTTCATACAAACGACTCATTCTCTAAAGGATTTGGAATAATATATGATAGTGTGCAAGACACATTGCAACATGAACCACAACATCGCTTAGCTCAAAATGGTCTTAAAGCTAATGTTGATAGGTCTACTAAAGCGAGTACAAGTAGAGAAAAAAAATCGTGGTATTAAAAGCATGCCAAAAAAACCCCATTAAAGACAAAGTTGAAGACGATGATGGGTCTATCTTAAAGCTCATGTTGAAAGGTCTACCCAAGTAACTGCAAGTAGAGAATAAAAAATGAAGGCATTGAAAACATTTCAACGAAAATTCATTAATGGCATAGTTGAAGACAATAACTATTTCTAAATTTTGAACATAACCATCTTCTATTACTTTATTTTGTTTTTTATAACATGATATTCCTATATATANGAACCACAACATCGCTTAGCTCAAAATGGTCTTAAAGCTAATGTTGATAGGTCTACTAAAGCGAGTACAAGTAGAGAAAAAAAATCGTGGTATTAAAAGCATGCCAAAAAAACCCCATTAAAGACAAAGTTGAAGACGATGATAGGTCTATCTTAAAGCTCATGTTGAAAGGTCTACCCAAGTAACTGCAAGTAGAGAATAAAAAATGAAGGCATTGAAAACATTTCAACGAAAATTCATTAATGGCATAGT
>SNQJ01S0001768.1:109174-126412 GCA_010110895.2 Picea sitchensis | reverse complement strand
ATATTTGAACATTTTGTCGGGGAGTTGTTGTACGAACTAACCTCTCCAGCTGGCAGTGAATAACTTGCTTTTGATCCATCGTATGTATCTTCTTCTGGCGGTAGTACTTCTCCAACAATAGACTGATTCATGTGACCGCAATGTGTATATCTCTCTTTCTCTCCCTTTCTACATATATATCATCAACATAAACTTTTAAACTTTTGTTATTCTTACCACAGTTCAAATATTATTCATATCATCAACATACACATGTTTTTATTTAACTAATAAAAAATTCTTAAAGTTTTAGATTTTACATTTCCTCTCCTACTATGTCATGCTTTTCTTTTCATATCATCTCATGTTTATTCCTTCTTAAATGCTACAAAAGTACACAAACTATTGTTTTTCAAGTAGTTACAACCATACATCAACAAATATGGTGATACTTTAGCACATATTGTTTTCCTCTACTCGCATATGTATTCTCCTTTAATTCTATTTGTATCCATGCAAGGTTGACTCCTTGACCTCTGCATGCTTCCACGGACCACTATCTCTCTTGAGCTTGGAACTTGTAATAAGTTCTTAGGCGCATACTTGCACTATCTC
This sequence comes from Picea sitchensis, assembly GCA_010110895.2. NCBI lineage: Eukaryota > Viridiplantae > Streptophyta > Pinopsida > Pinales > Pinaceae > Picea > Picea sitchensis. The sequence goes on along the minus strand of SNQJ01S0001768.1, from coordinate 125,818 downwards.
TCCCGAGCTTGTAATTACTTTGAACTTTAAAGGGGCTCGACCCTTTGTTCCTTCAAGTGGCACCTTGTGCCCTCCTGGCACCTACACTCTTCCTCCTAAGCTTTTAAAACTGTTGAATTGTTCCTTCAGCGCCCTCCTGACACTTTGTGCTCTTCCCCTGAGCTTTACAAGCACTTTAACAAAGTGTTGGCTTTGTGCATTCCTTGCACTGGCTTTCCCTTGAGAATTTATCGGGAGGTCACGCGTTATCAGGTGGTATCCGAGAGAGATTTTACACTACTTAACATCAGGTGGTATCAGAGCGAGCTTTTTAGAGGTGGCATGTGACAAAATCTCATGTCATCAATGCATTTCTCTACAAGATGCAAAATGAAAAATATTACAATGACATCCAAATTGACCAAACCTCACTTACATCACTTCCCACTACGTGCACCAATGTCTCCTCTCACCTCCATTATGTATCTACATAAACTTTCCCTTCTCCCACTAAAGAGACAAATATCACATATTGAGAACACCATGATGTTTTCCAATATGAGCAACAAATGTATTCCTTTGCCTTTAGATTTCCTAACACACAATGAGAGATGGAAAAAATAAGAGCATTTGTTAACACTACAGATGGATTTTCACTAAATACAATTGAATGGCCAACAATTGGTCTATCACCAATCAATGGGTACAACACATAGGGTCTTTTCAACATGGAATTTCCTGCTCTTTTCCCCACTGGAGATTCCCTACCTCACCAACCACACATGAGAAATATACCACTTGATAGCTATGAAATACACTTGATGAGATACCATGACAATAGATTTGGTAGTCATCCTTGTTTCAGATACTACCTCTACAATTTGATTGTGTACCATCGAAGTCAAGCAACGTCTACCTTATTTTTCAAACGAAGCCAAGATCATAACACACCCACCACAATTCAATAACTATGTGCTCATCTCAAATAACTACCTCTAGACAAACTCCCAGAACAAGTCATGCGCTTCGGAGCACATCTACGTGGGACTATATCATTCTGGACCTTGCGAAGGATCGAGCTAACAAACATTATTACACAACATCAATTCCCAACCTTGTTTTTCACTCTCAGTGCAACAGACACAAAATGGCCAGACTTGCACGTAGTTATGAAAAAGGATAGGCCTCTTGACCCAAAGATTCACCAACGTTGGCATACAAAGAATGTTATTGATCACCCCCACACTGTAGCTGCCTATATTCACAAAATGTTTTCAATCTTCCATGAGGAGATACTACAAAAAAAATTCCATGCAATTGGCTATTGGTACATGCACACAATCTATAATACTTGAAATTATCTCTACCGAACCTATACATTTATATGCTCTTTACTAATAATTTCATATCCCTTTTGCAGGTATGAATGGAAACACCATGGCTCTGCACATATACATGGATTTCTATGGCTTGTTGATGCTCCAAACACGGAAACATTAAATTGGGAATACCCAAATCAAATCTATGATGCAAAGAGTTTCTTTGATAACTATGTTACAACCTGGAATCCTAGAGAAAACCATAACACAAAAATGGTTATGCATCAATCCATTGAAGATGACCCTTACTTACTAGATACAGATGAGATATTTGCATCCAACCCACTCGAGGACTATGAACAACTTTTAAATCGAGTTCAAAGACATACACAATGAAATGAGAAACATGTGTCCATATAAAAGGGGCTACCCTTGAATGCAAGTATAAATTCCCTTGAAAGGTACAAATGGGGTCATCACTCTACATTGATGAAATGGGTTAGAAGACATATCACCTAACACACAATGATAAGCGCATAAACATCCATAATCTTAACATACTCCAAATATGGAGAGAAAATGTAGATTTCCAACTAGTCCTCTCTTGCCATGCAGTTCTAAAATACATTTCCAAATATGCTTCCAAAGCAGAGGGGAGATCAGAGACCTACCACCATATGTTGACCAAAATTGCATCTACATCACATCTAGATGACCTTGCCTCAACTGCTTATCGACATTTGCATTTAGAAGCAATTGTAGATCAAGACATAAGTGCCCAAGAAACTTGCCATATGCTCCTGATGTTACCCCTTGTCACATACATCTGCACCTTCACCAATCTCAATGTTGGTCGTCAAATATTTCGTCAAAACTCCTATAATTTTCCTAACTTCTTATTTGGATCCAATTTCATTGATGCATATCTAATACGTCCTATTTTTCTTGACCTTATATGTTTGCTTGATCTTGCAAAAAACTGGACATATAACCAAGCACGAAAAAATGAAAAGTGGAAAAAAAGACACATCGCCACAATTGTCCATGTATGGCCACTTTTTACTACAATACCAAACAAAGATTCCAATACCTTTGTTGAGTTCTGTTGGAGTGAGCTACTTTTATACAAACCCTTTCAGTCCTTCTTTGAAGATATAGGCCTTTCAAAAGAAGACAATGTGGCTAATTGAGAAATTATAAGAGATGACTACCATGTATGGCATGTTGATCGCATCCCCATTCCCACTCCTATTGACCAAACATCTAAAGATGAGAATAGCCATATTAACATAAAACCAAACATGGAGATGAATGAATGGCAGTCCTTATCAAAATTGCCCCCTACAGGAAATATCAACTTCACTTCTCTTGATATGTTGGGACTGGGAGAGATGGACACTTCCCACCCATGGGCTCATCTCAAAGTATCACAAGATACATTATACACTACACCAACCTTCATCAATTACAATTGATAGAATATAGAAGTACTACAAGAACTCAATTTGCTATTTACTACCATAAATACATTTTGTACACATCAACGTCTTGCATTCGACATAATCCTGCAACACTTACTAGCAAGAGAACCAAAAGAGCCATTGAATATGATCATCCAAGGCACTGTAGGAACAGGAAAATCCCACATTATACACCATCCAGATATAGCCCACTATTGCTTCTTTCCCCTACTGGAGTTGCAACATTCAACATACATGCAACCACTATACATGCAGGACTTAGAATTCCTATCAAGGACATGAGGCTTTTACATGGTCAATCCCTTGCAGTGTTCCAATAAGAGATGAAACATATTAACTACATTCTAATTGATGACACGAGATTCATAGGATCTAGACTTTTTGTACAAATTGAAACTCGTTGTCGTGAGGCATTTCCAGAAAAAAACCACTGCTCATTTGGTTACTTCTCAATAATTCTTGTGGGCGACTTGGGTCAACTGCCACCAGTAATGGTAAAGCCTCTTTATGAAGGAGAAACTACAAGGAGGAGCTTATGGAAAAACTTTACCACTCTAGTCAAGTTGGAAACAATATTCCAACAATAAGGCATCTCTATCACCCAGACTCGCTTCCGCCAGCTGTTGGCCAACATTCACAATGCTACACCAACAATTGATGATTGGGACCTACTTCAATCTAGGACTGACATATTCTTATCCATTGAATAACATCAAATATTTGATTCTTCAATCCACCTATTTGAAACAAACATTCTTGTGGACAACCATAATAGGTTTATGATTCAATCCTTGAATAAGGCAATCGCACACAGTGCATCATAAATATTTGGTGCTTCAAATGCACACCATCATCATGATGACCAATTGGAAAAATATATCTTGCTATCCATATGCCAACAAGTTATATTATCCTGCAATTTATGGGTCCAGGAAGGATTAGTCAATGGTGCTCTTGGAGTAGTCATGCAAATTGTATATGCACTAAGCACTAACCCTCCACATTTGCCAACGTATGTTGTTGTGTAATTTGATAAATACATTGGGACTCCATGGGACCAAACCCAACCAAAGCATGTACCAATTCCACCTATACAAAGGATTAACAAGAAATAAATTCCTCTTAAGATGGCTTGGGCATTGACTATACATAAATCTCAAAGCATGACCTTAACAAGGTCTACCATTGACATTGGAAACATTGAATGCCAAGGCTTGACCTTCACAACAATGTCACACACTACTACTATAGAAATAATGCAAATAGCACTAGCATTCTCCTTCAAACGCTATGAAAAAATGAAGGATATTGCTTATGTTTCACTACAAAAAAAAAGAGAGGCACGCTTATGTTCTTTGTTGCTTACCTTCTAGATTCTTCTATGTTGTTTCGTACTTCTATAGACAAACTTTTCAACTTCTACCAAATACCTATCAATCATACTTTGACCTAAACACTTTGCAACAAATCACTTTTCTACTTGTACTTAATATACCATTACAATACTCATCATGAAATAATATACTTATAAAAGAAAATTAACAAAATATTCCATAATGATCTTTTCGACATTTCCTTTCCCCCGCTTCGGGCGTATGGTAGTTATGTTTATTTTTTTATACTAATGGTTATTTTTTAAATTTTTTAAATTTAACTTAATAATATTATAAACTTTACTCATCTATTTAAGTTATAAATGCACCTAGTTACTCTCATTGTAATGAAAAACATGTTTTTTTTTTGTAAGCTATCCTAGCAAAATTCTATTCAGAAAAACGATAAATTACATCTATCTGTCATGTAGCTGACCTACCACCTAGGAAACTAGACTAACTACAATATAACCAATGTCCTTGAGTCACTTCCATAGTGTCTTTATGATAGAACTAGATTCTAGATACAAAATTACAGAGATAAAGGGCCTGTTCTGCCATAGCCAATATATAATTACAAAATTACAGAAGTATAGAAGCTTGTTCTGCCAGGGTTGGGAGTAAGAAGCTTATTGGTCTAGCCTAGCAGAGTTATAGTAAAATCCAAAAATTGAAAATGAAAGAAATAGAGCTAGATAAGGGGGGTGGAGGGGAGGCCCAGAGGCCTCATGAACCTAGGGATGGTCATCTATAAGCTCATTCAGGTCTAGGCCAATTGTGCGCTCGACGAGGAGGGATATTTTTTGGTCAACCATGTGTATATGCAACTAGAGGTACTCCATTTGAAGAAGAATCTAGTTGAATGCAACGCTTCGTTTCATAATTACTTTTCCTAATAGGGTTTTGACATGCGAGTATAGGTTGATGGTTCTGTGATACTTGGTCTCCTAGAGCGGGAGGTGCCAGTATCCAGAATCCATCGGGTGAATTCCTTGTTCACCAGGGCTCGCTCAAGATGCACCTCTACTTCAACCAACTCCAACTCGACCCCAGTTTCAGTGGTTGTGAGGGTTTGATAATTTTATGTAGTAGCCATGGCTTCCTGTTGGGCTCAAGGAACCAGAAGCATTTTACTATGGTGATGGTCTCTACAACCTGGACCTCCTCTAGCCATGAAATTTAGGCAAAGATTGATACCATTGCTTTCATGAAGGGACTAGGGAGTTTTCACGAAGGATCTGAAGCATAAATGGATGCTTATCAAGTCTCTATGAAGAGAATTTTCCCTTGTCGTCTCTTTTTTATCCCGGTAAGGGTTTGAATGAATGTTGGCTCATGCTTGTACATCGTCCCTATGGGCTCAACGTGCAAGAATCAAGCCCCAAGAGCACCATTAATTCCTCTGCTTTGTCCATGAATCGTAGTGTTGGTTCCTCTGTCCGGATGGGAGGGAAATGTAACAATGTTTTTATCTTAGATGGGAGGGAAATGTAACAATGTTTTTATCTTATTTCTACAGTATATCTTGTTTCCATTAGTCGCTCAAATGTCAAATGTTTTTATCTTATTTCTATAGTATATCTTATTTCCGTTAATCAAGTTTCCATTTTTCCATAACTATCTTTTTCCAAATATAATCAGTTTGTAAACATATTGATAACGATTTAAAATAGAATTAAAAAAATATAAATATTTAGATAAAAATAAATAAATAAAATAAAAATAAAATACAAATATTTCGATAAAAATAAATATACAAATATTTACATTTTAAATTATTAATAAATATACAAATATTTACATTTTAAATTATTTTTATTATTATAGTTATATATATTTAGTTTTAATTTTATTTTTGATTTTAATTATAAAATAAAAATAATTATTTTTATAATTTATGAATATTTATTTTTTAAATATCACTGAATTTTTATAAACATTACATATATATTTCTTATCCGAATGAAAAAGGAGGAAGATTAGTAAAAGTGGATTCAAATACAATAATACATTTGGTAGTAATGGATTAAATTTTAGAAAAAGTAAAGACAAGATTATTATAGATGGTTCTCAAGTTGTTAAATATTTTTATAATTGATTCTATGGAACATTAATAGTTACAATATAGATTTATTTTATTTCTTAATAAGTATTAAGAAAGATCAAAATCAAAATATAATATTTAGGTATTTAAAAGATAAAAAGTTAACATCGATTTATGTTTGTTTATTAAATTATAGAGTTTTATATTATTATGTTTATTTTTTTTATATTAATATTTTTTTTTATTATTTTTTCAATTTAATTTAATAATGTTATAAACTTTACTCATCTATTTAAGTTATAAATGCAGTATGTTTGTTTATTGTTTATTAAATTATAGAGTTTTATATTATTATGTTTATTTTTTTTATACTAATGATTATTTTTATTATTTTTTCAATTTAATTTAATAATGTTATTAACTTTACTTATCTATTTAAGTTATAAATGCACTATGTTTGTTTATTAAATTTTAGAGTTTTATATTATTATGCTTATTTTTTTATTATACTAATGCTTATTTTTATTATTTTTTCAATTTAATTTAATAATGTTATAAACTTTACTCATCTATTTAAGTTATAAATGCACCTAGTTACTTTCATTGTAATGACAATCATGTTTTTTTTAAGCTATCCTATCAAATTTCTATTCACAAAAAGTAAATTACATTTATCATGTCATGTAGCTCACTTATCACATGGGAAATCATGCTAGCTGCAATATAGCTAGTGTCTTCGAGTCACTTCCATAAGGTCTTTTTGATAGAACCAGATTCTAGATGCAAAATTATAGAGATATAAGAGCTTGCTCTGCCATAGCTAATGTCTAATTACAAAATTACAGAGGTATAGAAGCTTGTTCTGCTAGGGTTGGGAGTAAGAAACTTGTTGGTCTAGCCTAGCAGAGTTACAGTAAAAACCAAAAACCAAAAATGAAAGAAATAGAGCTAGATAGGGGGTGGAGGGGAGGCCTAGAGGCCTCATGAACCTAGGGATGGTCATCTCTCAGCTCATTCAGGTCTAGGCCAACTATGCGGGCCAACCGTGCACTCGACAAGGAGGGAGATTTTTTGGTCAATCGCGTAGATATGTAACTAGAGGTACTCCATTTGAAGAAGAATCTCGCTGAATGCACCGTTTTGTTCCGTAATTACTTTTCCTAACATGGTTTTGACATGTGAGTACATGTTGATGGTTCTATGATACTTGGTCTCCTAGAGCAGGAGGTGTCAGTATCTAGAATCCATCAGGTGAATTCCTCATCCACTACTTCCTTGTTCACTAGGGCTCACTGGAGACACACCTATGCTTCGACCAACTCAAGCTTGACCCTGGTTTCAAGGGTTGTGTGGGTTTGATAATTCTCTGTAGTACCCATGGATTCCTGTTGGGCTCAAGGAACTAGAAGCCTTTGAATATGGTGACGATCTCTACAACCTGGACGTCCTCTAGCCATGAAATTTAGGCAAAGACTGATACCATTGCTTTCATGAAGGGACTGGGGAGTTTGCATGAAGGATCTTAAGCATAAATGGATGCTTATCAAGTCTCTATGTTGAGAATTTTCCCTTGTCGTCTCGTTTTTATCTCAGTAAGGCCTTGCATGAATGTTGGCTCGTGTTTGTACACCGTCCCCATGGCTCAACGTGCAAGAACCAGGCCCCAAGAGCACCATTACTTCCTCTGCTTTGTCCATGAATCGTAGTGTTGGTTCCTTTGTCCAGATGGGAGGGAAATGTAACAACCATGGTGAGTTCACTGCATTTGGTGCCGAGTCCACTACTTTTTGCTATAACTATTGTTGTAACACCCCTGGCATGCCGATTAAATTCCATGCGGCCACCACCTCGACAATGCTCCTGGATATTAATTTGCATGTGGGATAGGACCGATCCTCTTGCCATCATTGTCATTGTGTGATGTGCCCTCCAACCACGTGTTGCTTGGATGGTTGCACTCATAGTTGGACATGGCATGTTGTCACCCCATCCGAGGGGTAATGCCAAACATGTTAAACAGATTAAGCATGGATGATTTTTTTTACTTTAATTTTTGATTATTTTATAACATGGTATGTAATAATAATGATCATTGATTTAATGAAGATATTTAATCATTGATTTAATGATCTTGAATAAATCTTTGGCAATGAGCATAAACGAACAAAATAAGAGTACTGTAATGAGAAGAGACCAACAAAATAAGAGTACTATGTGTTTTTTTATCTATCAAAGTTATCAATGACCTCAATGGACAAAAATAAATAGAGTACTCTTGGGCTTGTGGAATGCATCTAATAATGAGGCAAAGGTTTTATCAATATATCGAGGCCTATGTAACAATAATAGGGTACTCCATGATTGTCAATATATCAAGGCCTAGGTAACAATAATAGGGTACTCCATGATTGTCATTAGGTCGTTGTTTCATCAAATCCCTCTTCAAAAATTTAGGTTATCTCACCTCACTCTGAGAGTAATCATTCTCAGAATCACCACTTTGAATCAATCTCCTATTATCAAGTCCTAAAAGCACATAATGAAAAGGTTGATTCTCAAGCCAATCAAGGAGCAAAAATGAATGGAATCCACATAATGGTATATGGGGTGTTCCATTCCTCACTCCCCTCCCATGAATTTATTACCTTTTTGAATGATGAATCAAAATGCCAACAAGTCTTCCATCATGCATTATTGAAGAGATGCAAAGTTATTGATTTCCCATTACAACCTTCAACTCCTTTAATGGCACATGAATATCTGAGTAATACAATGGGCTTGCATAAGTTATATGTGTGTGGGTTTAATATATGATTGGCTCTAGAATAGAATATTTTTAATAAGCTTGCCTTTTCTCTCGACCTTTGTAATGTTGCTACATAGGTTTCCATAGAAGGTGTAGCCCCCAAAAAATTATTGGCCCAATTTTGGTGTTATTTTATGGCATTTTTTTGTCTAGTTTTGAACTGAATAACTCTCCTCTCCCTATCCCTCATGGGACATTATCACTGTCGACATAAATGTTGTGTCCTATTTGAATTGAGAGATGTCTAGTGCGACTTTCAAAGGTGTGAAAGGGACATTATAGAGGCTCATTGTAGTGTTATGAACTCCACTATTAGGTAGAATATGTGGCAGGAGGATTGTGAAAGAAAATTAAGGGTAGAAAAATGAATCAAGAATGATTGTGTTGTGGAAACTATTTCACGACTACTATAACTAAAGGAATCGAAAAAGGAAATCAATGCCTTCATGCACGTCACTTGTAGGAAATATTTGGAGTTGGAATCTCAATTGGGTTCTCTGGAATCCCTAGTCAATATAATTGTGGCCAACCTTAGTCTTCCATGGGAGGAACTCTTATCTCCTCCCCCTTCAATCTCAACATCATTGGGGATTCATCATTCAATGGATTTTCTCGAGTTAATATGGGGGATATGTATACACTAGGCAACCGTACTATGGTTATGAAGGAACTAATGGATGAAGTTATCCTTATGGACCTACTTGATGTGAGCATGCAAGCAACTAATGAAGCTATGGAGATCCAGGTTTCCTTTAATGGCAATTTTCCCCACCACCCCCCAAGGGTAGAAACTCTACTTAAAAAAAATATTTTCCATGTGTTTTCGCGTAGTTTTATTATTATCTCAGTTTGTAAGGAAATATACATGCCAAGACCATATTAACTGGATTAGGACAAGTATTGCTAGGATATTTTGGACTTTGTTATATATATTTTTTGTTGGGGGTTGTAGTGAGTCTTTGGACCTTTTGTACTATACACTATCTGGCTCGACAAAAACATTTTCTATACAACATATATCTATCACTGTTAAAAAATATGTAATATATTAAATGAGTTAAATCCTAAGCACGTATTCTCTTTGGCAATGAACAAAGATTGTGGATTAGAAAGAACAAGATTACTTAACCTTTTCAAAGTTTATTAGCACTTGAAAGTGTGTGTGTATCCACACACACAATTTTGAGGATAATTTTTGTCCACCCTTCCAAACTTTTGTTCAAATTGGGGTTGTCTTGTGCTTCTTCACCTTTGAACCTCCGTTGAAAGTCCCAAGGGTTTCAAAAGAAGTTATGATTGATCGGTTGAAAGCGTAGGATTTTTCGATGGAGCTTGCAATAGAGTGGCCTCAAAGGTGGGTTTGGGGTTCTCTCTACACCTCACGAGTCACGAATAGCCAACAGTTTCAATTCAAAGAAAATTACGGAAAAATGTACAAAAAACCTAGGTGAACTAAGTGCTATTTTCTTTCTCTTGACTTTTGCTTTGAAGATGCATCTTTCCTCCTTACAAGTCATGGGAGACTTTTTGCTGATGATCAAATACATGAAAGGCCTTTCCCAGATGGTTAATATTTCACTTCAATCATTGGCTCATTTTGTGAAAAGATTGACCTCACTATTCCTTCAGGTAGTTTTTGAGCATGTTTACAAAGAACATAATGATGTAGTCGATGATCTCCCCAAAGCCGACCTAAATTTGGAATACTTTACCTTTGTGCTAGAAGAATATAATAACAACTTATTACTGAGTAAAAGACAAGTTGCCTTAGTTGATCTTTAACTTTTAAGCTAGAAAACTGTAATGAACTTTTTTTTTTTCTGCTTTGATAAGTCCAAAAGTTTATTGAAGCTTCACTTTAGTTGGCTTTTATCGACATGTCAAGGATTTCTGTTTGTAAGCAGTTATAAAAAAGATGTTCTTTGTCTTTTTTCAATTATAAACATAATTGTTGGTATCAATAGTGATTTTTATAAAACCCTTGATTTTGATCAATTCATCTAACACTTGAAAATTGTATTTTTCTTTCATCTAATAAATACAACAATAAAATGAAATATAATTTTTATTTAATTCAATTTAAAAATATATAAAAAATAATAGTTAAATATATTAATTTATAATTACTTTAAAATACTTTTAAATTAAAAAAAAATGTTTTCTTTAACAGAACCTTTAAAGTATCACCACTTATTTATAACCAAAAAATAAACATGTATTATAACATCATTGACATAATTCCTCCAAACATTCAATGTGATGCAATTTACAATGATACCACCATGTAGCGTTGTCATTCCTCTAAGTCATAAATCAATGAATACCCACTAAATTATTCTTTAACACATCGCAAATCAATGCATAATGAAGATTGATTATCGAGTCATAAAAAGTTTACGGAGTTAATCTTATCTTTATCTTTTTTCAACATAGTATAAATTATTGCATAATTTTGTTTGTGGCCAATAATGAAGTGAAGTCCGCACTATGATCTCCATTTCCATGGCCGATCATGCATGGTGAAACGGGCTCATTTCAGGTTACACCAGAAGGTTACCAAGTTACCCTCCCCTTTTTTTCATTGCCTGACTCAATATGGAAAAAACATAATTGGACAAATTCATTCTTTAATTAGTTATCTCGCCTACGATAAAATTAATGCCCCTTCGTTTCTACTTTAACGATAAACAAAAACTTCACTTGTTCATGATACCTGATACCTTTTATGAAGATTAATGATAAGATTAAAATATCTATCAAGACATCGACCCATGTTTTAAACAACATCCATAATTGATCTTTCGTATTTCTAAAATATATTATTTTTTTTAGTAAATATAAGCTTAATTTTATGTATGTTTAATATTTATTAAAATTAATAAATAATTTTTATTTTCAAATATTATAATGTTAAAAACAAATATTATAAAGTGATTTCTTAACTGATAATTTTCAATGATTATACATAACTAGAAAATTATTAACACATTATGTTTTAAAAATTCAAATAAATATAACAAATTAAATTCCAAATAATAATAATAATAATAATAATAATAATAATAATCTATTTTGCTCAAAAGGGTTGGAATCAATGGTGGAAAGCCATGAGTTTTTCATTGTTGGGAAAAGTTTAGTTCCCATGAGGGCTTTACGTGGAGCCATGGGGGCACCTTGAGGTAGTGGTCGAACATGTGGTTGCACCCAGAGATACTATATTAAATGGTATCGTGACCCATGCACACATAAATGGATAAAAGCCCACCCCCATGTCCTTCAAATATGAAAGCCAAAAGGGGTTGGATCCAATGGTGGAAAGCGAGGAGTTTTTCATAGTTGGGCAAGGTTCAATTGCCGTTATTGATTTACCTAGAGCCATGGGGGCACCTTGAGGTAGTGGTCGAATGTGTGGTTGCACCTAGAGATACTATATTAAATAGTATCGTGACCCGTACACACATAAGTGGATCAAATCCCACCCCCATATCCTTCAAATTTTAGCCAAAAGGGGTTGGATCCAATGGTGGAAAGCGAGGAGTTTTTCACAGTTGGACAAGGTTCAATTCCCATGAGAGCTTTACTTGGATCCATGGGGGCACCTTGAGGTAGTGGTCGAACATGTGGTTGCACCCAGAGATACTATATTAAATAGTATTGTGACCCGTGCACACATAAGTGGATCAAAGCCCACCCCCATGTCCTTCAAATTTTAAGCCCACAGGGGTGTAGACCGATTGGCAAGTGGAGGTTATAAAGGCAGTAGACATGTATTGACCCCGTGTCATGTAAGTACGAGAACCGTGAGTTGCCGATTCTGCCAATAATAATAATAATAATAATAATAATATATTTTTCCCAATGATTTAACTGGTAAAGTCTATGGAGATATACATACCCTACCCCTTCTGGATTTGAACTTGTGACCTCTTAGGAGGAAACACATGTTCTTAACCATTAGGCATAATCACATTTATTAAATGAAGTCAAAATCGTATCATATTTATTGCACAAATCATAAATATTATATGAAAATTATATAAAATCATTGACCATCGTGTTTTCTCTGTCAAAATTTTCCATTTATTTCTCATTTATGAATGGATTGGTATGTGTATGATTATTTGATTTTCTAATGTTGTTTATAAGAAAAGAAAAAAAAACAGGTGTTGTTTATAAGCAAAGAAAAAACTACTTGGTCTCATCACCTGACCCAATAGGTTTCGATAGGAATCGATGTATGAGATCCGAGAATAAACATATTTTCTCCGTACAAATCTAGTAGTAGTGCATTAATCTGATCCGACTCATAGTATATTGGAATAATATATTTACTCCTGATCAACCTACCAAGTGAAGGAACAATTTGCTAATCGTTCACTCGTCGTTGTTGTTTTTTTTTTTTTTTTTTTAAATAAAAAGGGTAGTACCTATTATATTACCAAAAAGGAGAATACAGTGTCCACTATTGCAGCCAGCTGTCCTGCCTGAGCAGGAAACCAGGACAGCTGGGCTAGGCCATAACGATACATGCAAGTGCCCTGCCTGAAGGAAACCAGGGCTATAAAGCTAGAGAGTTTTAAAACATAGTCCATATCTAAACAAAAGTAACTGCACTTACTAACTGAACTAAATAACAGAGATATTCCTAACCAGGTGCCTTGTTCCTTTGCTGACGCCATCCTGCTGGGAGCAAGTACTCCTGTGCACAAGTCGGGCACTGCTGCTTTGGAGAGCTTTTGGAATAGGCTGCGAAAATCATGTCCAGCCGCTGGTCCAACCTGGCTAGGCGAAATACGTGGTCTTCCATCAGGTTCCTGAGCTCAAAGATGAGTGGGAGGTACCGTGAATCCGGGGCAGGAGACTGGTTCGGTTCCTCATGGACGTTGGGCATTCCTTTGCTGGAGTCTCCTGGTGCGCTAGATGCCAGCCCTGCATTCTTCACTATCCCTGTAATGTCATCGGGAACGTCCATGTGCTAGAGTCCCCCGCTTCTCTAGTTGACAATCCTGCTGGCTCCCCCATCCCTGTGGTGTCGACGGGAGGGACTTCCTCCTCCACAACGCAAGGTGGGAAGAGGTCCTCCACGATGGCAGCGTTGAGGTCCCACTGGGGGGAAGATGTCCTCCTTGGTGGCAGCGTTGAGGTCCCACTGGGCGACTCCGTGCAAGGGCTTTGTTGCTTCTGTGCTAACGAGCGAGGGAAGGTGTTGTTGCGCCTCCACCCAACTAATTTCTTCTATTATCGCCATTGGTGGCGTCTCAGGTTTGTTCTTGTGTCTGGTGGCAGCCAAAGCTAGTGCTCTTTCGAAATTGCAGATGCGTTTGCGCCTAGACTCGGCTCTATACCATGCTACCCCTCTGCGGGATTTCCCCCGGAGTCTGGGCATGGTTCGGGCTGCTTCTTGCTCAGCTATTGCACTGTCTGGTTGCGACGGAGTTAGGTATTTGAAATTAAGCCGAATGAACACGCCAAGGGTCCAATTCACCTCACCTCTATTCATCTCCACGATTATACCCTACTCTGTCGTGCCTGCCGAGGCCATTAAGTCCGAACTGTTATTGCTCTGTCTCCAGGTACAAATCCCTCGCGCGAGAGGGCTCATCGACGGGAGGTGCCTGGTGCAGTCCATGTTCTTAGTTATTGTTCAAAGGGCGGTTCGCCGGTGGATGCCATAAATGGGCGTCCCGACGATCGTCCACGTGCTTGCTGATTGGCGTGTGTCACCCCATCTAGGGGTAGGAGGTCCTTGTGGGCAAGGGCCTGGCACTTCGTTAGGATGGCTGAGCATTCTGGGGCATGGTCCATCCAACTTGAGTAATCGTCTTCCATTTTGACTGCTTCGTTTGCTAGGCAGTCTGCGACCTTGTTTGCCGTTCTCTTCACATGGGAAGGTACTATGCTGAGCGTGGATGTGAGGAGGTTCTTAAAGTCCTCTAACAGTCCTGAGAGATGCCAGCTTGGTGAGATCTTTGAGGGTGAAATTCCATGTAGGATTTTGGTGATTAAATGGATGATGATCCATGAGTCTCCTTCCAGGACTATATTGCGGTGGCCTTTGCCTATAGTTGACTGCAGTCCACTCAATAGGCCTGTTAACTCTGCTACATTATTTGTTGATTCCCCGAGGAAGCCTGCTAAGAGTCCTAGAATTTCCCTTCTGAGTCTCTGATCACTGCGCCCCATCCTGCTGTTCCCGGGTTGCCTTTGGCAACTCCATCAAAGTTGATTTTAATGAAAGGGGCCGGAGGGGGGGACCAAGTGACGGGACTGGCTTGGGGGGGTTTGTTGGTCCGCAAGGTTGAGTGATTGGAAGGGAGGGGCTGCCAATGTTGGAGGATGCACTGCTCTTCGGGGGTGCCATTAAGGTCCTCTTTTTCCCAGGATCTGCACCGGATGGTCTCTTTGATTAGCGAGCTAATAGTCTCCCAAGTGCTCTCCGGCGAGGAGGCCTTTGAGTGGAAGATTCTCCGATTTCTTTCCTTCCAGAGCTGCCATAGTATAAATTCTGGTATGAGGCGCCAAATGTGATTTAGAAGCTCACTTTTGAAGGATATTTGGTCCCAGTGCTCTATTGTTTCATTGATGCTATTGCGCTGTTGCCCCGATCTGCGCATGATTTGCGCACTTTGATCCCATACATTCTGGCTGTATTGGCAGCCATTGAAGAGATGTTCTTTGGTTTCTTCATGTTGTCGGCAAAGCACACAAAGGGAGGGTCCAATGAATCCTCGCTTCCTAAGATTGTCCCAAGTTAGGGCTCTATTATGCGCTACTAGCCAGAGAAAGGTGGAGACCTTGGGCCAGAGAGCAGAGTCCCATATTTTACTCCAGATGGGCTGTTTATCTTCACCTTGGTAGTGGTTGTAGATGGCGTAGGCTTCCTTTATTATGAAGGTTCCAGTTGTGGAGTATCCCCATCTCAGGATGTCCGGTCCATTTCTGACTTGAATTTTCCTTTGTTTGGCTTGTGTAGGCCAGCATCCCAGGCTGAGATTTTCAGGGACGCCTAGGTCTTGGTGTGATACTTTCCATTGACGCCAATGTGGGTTTTGTTCTTGGGATTTCCAGAGAGCCTTGACTTTTAGTGAGGCATGCATGTCAATGGCTTCCTTCAAGGTGTTTAGGTCTTCAATGCCATTCAGTGGTTTGAATTGCTGCCAGGAGTCGTGCCAGAACAAAGCACTCTCCCCATCTCTGACCTCCCAGAAGGCGTGATCCTGAATCAGGGGGCGATTTTGCCAAGTAGTGTTCCAGATGTTGGACCCTTGAATTCTAGTGTTATGTCTGATGAGCTGATTGACTGGCGTCAATGGGGTATATTTGTGTCTCCAAATACGTGCCCATGCTGTTGTAGGAGCTTTCAGCTAGCGCCACCAGATTTTGGCTCCCATGAATTGATTGAGTTTTCCTGGGTCCCGTAGTCCTAGTCCCCCTTGACTTTTTGGCATGCAGGTTTTTTCCCAGCTCACTAGGGCCCACTTTTTTTTTGGCTAGTGACCGTGCCAGAGGAAATTGCGCTGCAAGTTTCTTATGGCTTTAATGACGTGTTTTGGGGCTGCTAGGACCGTGAAAAGATAGGTGGGGAGGGCCTGCAGGACCGACTTTAGGAGGACGAGCCGGGAGGCAATATTAAGGGGCCTGA
>SNQJ01S0001768.1:50191-85781 GCA_010110895.2 Picea sitchensis | reverse complement strand
CGTTTCTATCTCAGAGTGATCTCTGATTGTGACCCCTTGCTCGTTTACTAAGTGGGTGATCCTATTGACATGCCGTCAATGCATCACTATCCTGTGAAAGAACTTGGTGTTCCGCTCCCCTTCCTTGAGCCACTGAACTCGAGATTTCTGCTTCCATAGAACCTCCTCCTATTTTCTTCACTCTTCCAGTTTCCCTCAGAGTATTGCTTCCTCTTTCATTAGGTCATCGGTTCTGGTCCCAGTGATGAAGGTTTTATGAATCGCTTCTAGCTGGATTTCTATGTCTTGTATGCTGTGGAAGATGTTTCCGAAACAATTCTTATTCCATTGCTTCAACAACTACATGAAATTATTGAGTCTTTGCTGAAGTCTGTACATGCTCGAACCATGCTCTATTTCAGCTTGTGCCCACTAGTCGTTTGCTAGGTGTTGGAAGTTTGGGTGGAGGAGCTAGAATTTTTCAAAGCGGAAAGGTTTGAATTTGGGTGTGGGTTCGATATTCATGCTGAGGATCAACGACCAATGGTCTAAGACAACTCTCGGTAGGATGAGGATTTCCAGCTGGGAGCCTGACTCCATTAGTGCCTCTGAGACCAGGAAACGGTCCAATCGACAGGCTATGTGCTGGGCGCCCGATATGCGATTCAACCAGGTGAAGGTGCCATTGCTATTCTCTATGTCTACTAATTTGAGATGATCAATAAGAGTTTTGAACTTACCACTATCTTGTTCCAATCTTTTGGTGCCTCCTGTTTTTTCTTCTAGCGAAAGGATCATGTTGAAGTCCCCTCCCAAGACCCAGTTGCTTGTGGTCACCAAGGTTTTGATGAGTTCCAGCTTCTGCATGAATTTGTCTTTTTCTTGTTGGCTATGAGGGCCATAGACATTCGTTATGTCCCCCTCCTGATTCGAGCCGATGATCTTGAAGTGTGCCGTTATCGTACCCACTGTTGAAAAGGGGTTGTGGATGCTAATGCTTGCGGGGTTCCAGAGGATAGCCAAGCCTCCTGAGGCTCCTGCAGAGTCTGTTGATATGAAGTTGCAGTCTCGCAAGATTCGCTGAAATATGGTTTCAACTTCTGCTCCTGCACATTTGGTCTCCTGTAGTAAGAGCATATCTGGATTCTCAGCTTTTATGCATTCTCGGAGGGCTCGTTGTTTAGACCATCCATTGAGTCCTCGTATATTCCAAGTGAGGATTTTCATCATTGGGTTGGTGTCGGGGTTTGGAGATAAACCTCCGAGATCTTTTGGATCTGTCCTGAATTTATCATGAGGTTACCGACTTCCCTAATCAGTTGCTGCATTGTTTTGCAACCTCGTCTTTTGTTTTCTCGAAGGATCTTCTTCGAGCCGGAGTGAGAGTCTGTGGCTATGCCCAGTCATGCTGTGGATCCTGCGGAGGAGTTGAGGAAAACTTTGTGCACCTTACGCAGCTGTTCTTCAGGAAGGGTTTGCAGGTCTTTTTGGTTCAGGGCCTCTTCTAGCTTTTCAAGGTCTATGCCCGCAAGATCTCTTTCATCCAACTGCATTGGGGTATCTCCATCTCCCTCTCCCCAGTCCTCCATGTGTGCTTCCTTTCCTTTTGGGGGGGGGGGTGGGGGCTGGTGTGCTTTCCGGTTCTTTCTACAGATTTCTGTCCGGGTCTTGGATTTCCCCCTCTTCTGGCAGGCGGTTCAGGATCTCATAAGAGTTTCTTGTTGCAATGTCTTGCTTTTGCCCTTGGTTTTGCCTTCGTGGTGGATTTATTTTCTTTGGCGCCACTGTAGTAAATCCATCCTTTTGTGCTGGCTCGTCTGGCTTGGCAGTTTCCCTGGTGAGGGGACAGTCCCTGTAGAGGTGCCCATGCTCGTGGCATCTTCTGCAGCGGAAGGGAATGTGCTCGTAGTCCAGGGTTTGCTCCCAATCCTCATCTTGGTATTCCAGAGTTACTGATACGGGAAGTGCCTTAGAGATGTTCATATATACGCAGATCCTGGCATAGGAGGTGTATTTCCTTTGTCTGGTGGCCTCTGATGCTCTTACATACTACCCAAGGGTGTTACTGATGCCCATTAGAATCTCCTCCAGCCAAAACTCTTGGGGTAAGGAGTATAAGCGGATCCACACTGGGGCCATGGTGAAGTCTTCTTTGTCAGGGGTGAACCTTTTGGTCCAGAATCTTAAGAAGAGCCCAGCTGAGTTGAAGAAGTAAGGCCCATTTTCGAATATCCTGTCTTTGTCCTCTAGGTTGTACAGGATAATTGTAAAAAAACCCTTGGAGCTGAGCTGAACTTCGTATTCTCCTTTGGGGTTCCACCAGTGTTTAATCCATTTCTGCAGATCCCTCTCTGAGGTCCAGAGCCCTAAAAATTTCCCTATGAGAGCATGCTCTTTCATGAACTCTGTGTGTTCACCTACCCTAGTGGAGCTAATAACATATCTTGGTGCTTTTTCCAGTTGGGGTATGCATTTACCTGGTTCCCAGCCTCAGTGTGGTTTCTCCTGGGAGGTTCCAGCTTCAGCTTCCGTGTCCATGTCCTTGCTGAGGCCATGTTCTCTGGCCAGGAGCTGCTCGCGTATTTGCTGTGGTGGCTCGAAGGCTGGTCTCTTCACGCGGGTGCCAGATCGATTGTTGGCGACGATCTTGCTGTATGAGGGGGGCGGTCCCCCCCCCTCCGTTCCCATTGTGCTGCGTCAGAAGGGGAGGGTCTGAGTCGTGCCACAGAGCTTGCGCCACGCGGGGGTGCTGGCTATGGGCGATCGCTGCTTGCGGCTGGAGGATTAGGGTTTCCTTAGTTCCCTTTGTTCACCTTCCCTTCCTTCATGTTCTGGAAATCACACTCGTCGTTGTTGTTATCATTTTGAATTCTCTTAATTTTTTGAACTCACTGAATTTCCATCATTTCGTGTATACCACAATCTGCCACCTATAACAATTGGTAATATAGAACACCAAGTCTACCTTTGGAGATAATCTTGATGAGCTAAGTAGTGGAGGCAAAATGCTCATTTATAGCATTAGACTTCAGTTAACTATCGTTCCCTTGATTCGACCCGATCTGTTACAATTATAAATTTGAGGCCACTTGTTGGAATTATTAAGTCGAGGTTATAACTTAGGTCCATTTAATTAGTCTAATCAATGGTACTGGATAATCGAATCTCCCCGATTCTTGGCTATAATACCTTGATCTATTTGTATTCGATTTCTCTGCTTGGTTTTTGAATAATCAAGGAGGCAGGGACTAGCTACTATGTAGCTATTCTCCTTGTTTCTCTAGACGTCTTCCTTATACTAAACTACTTTATAAAAATCATTTTAAAATAATGAAAAAAAATCACCATTGAAAACCATTAATGTAAAGATGGAAACATTAATTAGTCTTGCAAATTCCTTTCTCTCAACTATCATGATCAACTGGCATGCTATTAAGTCATTTGCAACAACCTACTTATTGAATCTAAGCTACCTAGCATAGAGAGATTAACATTCCAAGGGAGTAGTCTTGACTCTCGACACTTCTCGATTCAATGTTATTGTGTTGACAAGATCATTGAATGATACATGTTGTATTTCCTAGTAAAGGTGGCTCATTGTATAAGCATCAAATTGCAAATATATTTGTCCTTTCTCCAAAGGAAGAATTGGCATACCTAAATAATGATTGCACACTTCAACAACCTCCCTCCTCTTCTGGTTATAAATCTTGTGTGGAAGGTTACCTGTAAACAACACTTTCAGTTAAGAAATAATTTTTTCTGCTAACTATAAAGAACACAAATAATTAACAAAAATAAATTTGAAAGTCTAGTTGTTAAATAGAGAGGCTCGACTCCAAGTAGAGAGGACCAAGTGCAAGTAGCGGCCATATAATGCCCCTAATCTGAACCCCAATTCTAAATGTACATTTAGGCTGGTGAGTTGTTGACACCAAGTTTTGGTTCAATTTTGCACACACCTGAGTAGTGTGTGAGGATTGTTTTCCAAAAAAAGAGCGTGCACATTCCATAGTGTTGCGCGTACTCGAGTAAGTGTGCGTGGATTGCACATCAAGGGAAGAATGTGCACATTCCATAGTGTGAGTGAACATGAGTGAGTGCGCAAGGATTACCTTGAAGTGCACATCGGATCAAGTTGTGTGTGTGTGTGTGTGTATTTGAGGCTGGAGAGCATGTGTGGTTATTGGGTTGGTGAGTCGAGATGCAAAAAGGCTAGTGCACCTATCAATGTAAAATGTAATCACACTCAAATTATTAATAATATTACATTGTTGCGTGCAAAGCTCTCAGATGAAAATAGATGGGGGAGGGGGTAATAAACTCCACCGAAAAGAGAAAAAGGGGGCTTGAGTTCAAGGGAATATTTTATTAATATTTTTTCGAAAAGTATAATTTATGGATATTTATTTATCCTAAGTTCCCAAGGGATGGGAATGAGTCACCAAGTGGCTAAAGCTAATTTTGAAGGTGACAAGTGTCCAGTTATGACTATGCAAATATATGGTTGAACCTTAGTGTATTTTGGGGGAATTCAATCATTTTTCTTCAGGGGTTGGACCATCTAAACAGGGGGGGGGGGAGAACGACCATTACCTTAACTGTAGAGAAAATCTTGGAAAAAGGTTTCCATATAGTAATGCATGTTTTGTTGTCGAAGAGGCGTGTTGTCAGGCCCATGAGCATTCTCTCTAGGTGAGAGTTTTACTGTCGAAGAAGTGGGTTGTCAGGCCCATGAGCATTCTTTCCAGGTGAGATGATTTCTCAGAATTGTTCCCTGGTGCATTGGGAATTAGTTACAGGGCTATGAGATTTCTTGTTCGGCCTGTTGTTGAAGCCCTGGAAGGGAAGTGGGGTAGTTGAGGGACTATTGAGCAGAGAAGGGGCACACTTCTTGAGGTAGGACATGCATGTGGGGAACGAGAGACTATAGGCTAGTTGCAGCAGTTGAGCACCTTGGACTGAATGATTTTGTTGATTATCAGACCGTAGCCTGGAATTAGGAACCCTTTTTCCCTTATGGAGTTTAAGCCCCAGCTCGGGGGTGACCTGTTGCTGAAAGTATATGAATAAAAGAGTTTATGGCTAGGAGGAACTTCTGAGCTCTACGTGCAGTTGGTGACTCTTTATAAAAAGATAAGTGTTCTTTATGTCCTCGTCTAATTTACTGTGTGCTTAATTTACTTTGTCTGATATGGGTTTATTTCCTGTAATACATTGCATATAATTAATTTTCGTTATTTTGTATGATGTTGTTTGTACATGTAAGCATGATGTTGTATTCAATAATTATTGTCGCACATGTAGAGTATGAAAATTATTAAGTATTCATGTTAGTTAACTTTGTAATAATGGTCATGAGTTTTGAGGCAAGGCTAGAATTTCTGTGCATGTAGGGAAATAATTTGTGCATGCAAGAGGCTGAAATTGATGTGTGCATGGGGAAGTAGATCCACATGCAAAAAGAGAACTAAATCTAAGTGCGACACTATTGTGGTTGCACACACAGTAGTAATCATGTATTCAGAGTGGTTACACGCATGGTATACTTGTGTGATCTAAATGATTATGCACACAGTTGTATTATGTGTTAATTCCGCTATTATAATTAGTGTTTGAAGAGGAAAATTTGTGTGGTGCGATCCATCTTGGGATCGTGCGTGTTACCTCACATGTTTCTGCATAGACCAACAATATAATGTAGAATATGTGCATTAGATTTTTGGAGTGGCATTGCTCAACAATAATCTGGGAATGTTACAGGTTGGTATCATAATTGCATTTAGGAAGTTTGCAATAGTGGAGACGTTACAATGGGGTAACGAGATCCAATTATGAGGCTGGGTACATTACCAAATGGTATCATAGCATTTTGTTAGTGCTAAGTGGTTGGGTACATTACATATTGGTATCAGAGCTCTAGTTTCAATAGTTTCAACACTGAGCCTGCATGGGCCAAGTATCCACTTAAGGCAAAATTCAGACTGGTAAGTGGTCGAATTTGGAATTACAGTGCAACCATGGTGCACATAAAATAAGAATGCACAAGTGTGCGCACTAAATTTTGACATTACGGGGTGCATCGCTGGAAATGCGCAGAAAACAATGGTGCACAGGTGTGCACACTAAAAAAAATGGGGTTGTGCGGAGCAAAACTAGTGGTGCATGCGTAATACTGATACACAATGTATATGTTAAATATTGACATTGCACATTGGTAGGTGTTGAATACCAGTGCACACAAACTTCAGAAAAAAGAAAGATAGAGTAAAAGGGTATTTGAGTGAATTCCAAATGACCATAATTTACTGTGCAAGACTCAGAATTGCGCAAGGGAGCAGTCGATAGGAAAGTTTTGGAAAAAGGAGTCCAATTATTCACCCAAATTTTTTTAATTGGGACGTTAAAATCATCCAAGAAATCAGAAGAAAAGATTGTGACAAAATGGTCCAGAGTTTTCATGAAGTTGTTGCATGAATTCGTCTAACAAATATTATTGCATGCATATTTTGTAGAATTAACAATGATTAGATCAAGATGGGATCAGTGCAGAGAGTCAAAATCATGGAAGATGCGCATAAAAATTACATCTATGATGATGAATTTTAGGGTTTGTATATCGGTATGGGTATTGATAATACAAAATCCAATGAGCATCAAGAAGGTAAGGAGGAGTGTATAAAATTGGTTGAAACCATAAAGGGACTGAAAAAATATGTTCGAAGCTATAAATATGATAATGAAAAGCTTATGAAAGCCAAGGAGAAATAAGATAACTTCAATATCAAGTTGATGCAAAGGTTGGATAGAATAGAAAAAATGGACAAGGAGACAAAATCGAGCAAGTCAAGAAGTCACAGCTCTCATGATGAGAGAAAAAAAACAAGAAGTGTTGATAGGCATCACCATCACTCACCAAAGCATTCATTTAGGAAAGCGCATAGTAGCTCAAGTCCATTTCCTATCAGAAAGAATAAGAGAAGGAATGGGGCGGATGAGATATAGGGGGAAATGAATAAGATCAAGCCTCCTAACTTTGATGGCGAGCACAAGAAGGATGAGGATGCAGAGACCTAGATGCTAGGCATGAGGAAGTACTTCCATCTGCATAATTACTCTACACAGGTAGAAGGGAGAATTTCCATCTATCAACTAAAGGGAAAAGCATCAATGTGGTGGGATCAATTCGTGCAAGTGAAACACATTGATGAGAACAAGGTTACTTGGAGGGAGTTTAAAAGGTACTTTAAAAAAAAAAACTTAACCAAGCGATACTATGAAAAGAAAATGAAGGAGTTATTTGAACTCAAGCTTGGGAGTATGACAATATATGAGTATGAAAGAAGATTCTTAGAGCTACTGAAATATGTTGCATTCATCAAGGATGAACAAGTTAAAATTAAGAAGTACCCTAGTGGGCTGCCATCATTTATCAGTGACACGATACATTATGATGACCTCAAGACATTGGAGGAAACCATAAGGCAAGCTAAATATCTCTATGATCAACAAAGGGAAACACTGACTTTCCAAAAGGATTGTGAAGACAAGAAGAAAAGTAAGATGGGACAGAGGAAAAAGGGGACCAAACCACCATTTTTCAAAAATAATTCTCAAGGACATCCAACTCCCAAGGAGCCCAAAATGACTAAGACAATGGGGAAAAGACCAAGGAAACCACCTATTCAATGTTGGGGTTGTGGGAGATACCACATGTACAGAGACTTCCCTCACATAGGTGACAAGGGGAGGAATTTTCACAATGCACAACAAGATGGAACAATTGAAGACATGGGCATAAATGTACCAAGGATATACACAACCTTGGATAAGAAGCAAGTTGAGTTTCAATCGCACATGATTGAAGTGGAAGGTAATATTAATGACCAAACCATTGCTATTTTAATTGATTCAAAAGCTAGTCATAGTTATATAGATCCTATAATGGTGGAAAGATTCCAATTGCCAAGAAGCAATCTTGGAAAATATTGGTTGGTGCAACTAGCTACAGGAGAAAAAAGGAAAATTATTGAGATGGTTAAGGTATTTCCAATGGATATGAATGGGTTGAGCACAAAAATTGATTTGAATTTCATACCTTTGGGATCTTATTATTTCCTCATTGGTATGGATTGGTTGGACCAACATCATGCTATTCTAGACTGTTTGAATAAGACATTTACTTGCTTGGATGGGGAAGGAAATTTAAGAACAGTTCAAGGCATTCCAAGAGTTGTAACTATCGAAGAAGTTTAATCCTTGCAATTGAAGAAAAGTTACAAGAAAGGATGCCAAGTATTTGTGGTGCACATGGAGGAGGCACCTAAGGATAAAATGCCAAATGTTGAAGACTATGTAGTGCTGAAAGAATTTGAAGATGTCTTTAAAGAAATACCATAGTTACCACCGAAAAAAGATATTGATTTCTCTATAAATTTGATTCCTGAAGTAGCCCATGTATCCAAGACTCCTTATAGGATGAGTATGCTAGCGCTAAAGGAATTGTAGATGTAACTTGAAGAGATTCTAAAGAAGGGGTATATACACCCAAGTGTGTCACCTTGGGGTGCCCCAATATTGTTTGTGAAGAAGAAGGATGGTACATTGAGGCTTTGTATTGACTTCAGGTAGTTGAACAAAGTAACAGTAAAGAGAAAATATCATTTGCCAAGGATAGGTGACCTCTTTGATTAGTTGAGGGGCACACAAATATTTTCAAAGATTGATCTCAAATATGGATATCAGCAAGTGAGAATGAAAGAATAATACATCAACAAGACTGCTTTCATAATGAGGTATGGACATTGTGAGTTCACAGTGGTTCTATTTGGGTTTTCAAATGCATCAAGTGTCTTCATGTGTTTAATGAATGGTATTTTCAGAGAATACTTAGATAAGTTTGTCATTGTATTTTTGGATGACATACTTATTTACTCAAAATATGAAGAAGAACATGAGTATCACTTGAGGATGGTGCTGCAAATATTGAGACAACATCAATTGTATGAAAAGTTGAGCAAATGCTCATTCTACCAGAGGAAGATTCATTACTTCGGTCATATCATTTGAGAGGAAGGGATAGTTGTGGACCTGAAGAAGATAAAATCCATTGATGGATGACCAACACCAAGGAATGTCACAGAGGTGAGATCCTTCATGGGACTTGTAGGGTACTACATAAGGTTTATTGAAGGCTTCTCAAAGATTGCACATCCAATTACATCCTTTCAAAAGAAAGGTATGCAATTTGAATGGACTTTGGATTGTGTAAAACATTTTTAGCACTTGAAGATTTTGTTGACAAGTGCGCAAATTTTGAGAATTGTTGATCCTAATGAAGACTTCGTTGTGTGCACTCATGCATGCAAGAAAGGGATCGATGGAGTCCTTAGTCAGAATGGGCACGTGGTGTGCTATGAATCAAAGAAATTAAAAGAGCATAAAAGGAACTATGCTACTCATGATTTGGAATTGGAATCCATAGTGCATGCCTTGAAGATGTGGAGGCACAACCAAGTTTAAATTCTAGACAAAAAAGATGGCTGGAATTTCTTAGTGAGTATGACTTTGATATCAAGAATATCAAAGTAAAGGAGAGCATGGTGGCTGGCACACTCAGTAGGAGGGTGCATGAGATGCATGCTACAACCATTAGCATGTACAAATCAGATTTGAGTGACAAAATTTCATAGGTTGCCAAATAAGATCAGTGTTATGTGGACATAAAGACAAATATACAACAAGGTAAATTGGAACAAAAATTTTAAGGTCATGAGATAAAAGAGGATGGAATCCTCGTGTATAGGCACAAATTTTATGTGCCAAACGATCAGGAGTTGAAAAATATGTTATTGTTAGAGATGCATAGAATTTCTTATGCTAGGCACCTAGGCTACCAGAAAACAATTGCAACAGTAAAAAAGAAATACTGTTGGTTGGGCATGAAAAAGGAGGTTGCCAATTTTATTGCTAGATGCCTTGATTTTTAAAAGGTCAAGGTTGAGCACAAACACCTAGCTAGTTTTCTACAACCTTTACCCATTCCTGAGTGGAAGTGGGAAGTTGTAACCATGGATTTCATTACTAAGTTGCCTAGGACTGCTAGGAAGCATGATTCTATTATGGTAGTGGTGGACAAACTTACTAAAGCTGCCCATTTTATTCCAGTGAAGTCAACTCATAAGGAAACCAACATTGTTGATATATACATGAGAGAAATTTCTAGGCTACATGGTGTACCTAATATAATTATGTCTGACATAGATCCCAAGTTCACATCGAATTTTTGGAAAGGGTTGTTCAAGGGATTTGGGACAAATTTGAACTTTAACACATCATATCACCCTGAGTCAGATGGACAAATAGAGAGGGTAAATCAAGTGTTAGAAGATATGCTAAGAATGTATGTGATGGAAAAACCGACACAGTGGGAAACATATTTACCTTTGGTTGAGTTTGTTTATAACAATGGGTATCAAACATCTCTAAAGATGAGACCATTTAAGGCACTTTAAGGCAGAAAGTGCAACACACCAGTGAGTTGGAACAACCCAGTGAACCGCTTGGGTCAGATTTTCTCCGAGAAATGGAAGAGAAAATGGTGAAGATAAGCAAGAATTTAAAGGCTACCCAAAATTGGTAGAAAATCTGCGCAGCTAAAGGCATAAACCATTGAGAGTTTAAAGTGGGTGACTATGTGTTCTTGAAAGTAAAAGCAATACACAATTCCCTGAAGTTGGGAAATTGTTCTAAGCTGGCAGCACACTACTGTGGGCCATTTAAAATCCTCGAGAGGATTGGTCCTATTGCATATATGCTTGCATTTCCTACATCCTTGTGTATTCATAATGTTTTCCACGTATCTTTGCTCAAAAAATATCTACATAATGATAGTCATGTCATTGATTGGAATATGATTCAGGTGGAGCAAGAAGGCGATTTTCAAGTGTGATCGGTTTGCATATTGGACCGTAAAATAAAACAACTTCAGAATCGAGCCATGGAGCTAGTATAGGTCCAATGGACCTAGTATGGTCCCAATGATGCAACCTGGGAGCGCAAGGATTCTATGCGAGCATAGCACCCACATATTTTTTAAGACTTTTGAAGTTTTTGTATGTACATGTGTATATAATGCACTAAGGAGAATGCATAAATAAGGGGGAGTGGAATGTAATACCCCTAATCCGAATCCCAATTGTAAATGAAAATGTAAATGTACATTTAGGCCGGTGAGTCATTGACACTAAGTGTTGGTTCAGTTTTGTGCACACCTGAGTAGTGAGTGAGGATTGTTTTCCAAAGAAAGAGCACACACAATCCATAGTGTTGCGCGTACCAGAGTAAGTGTACATGGATTGCAAATCAAGGGAAGGGTGCACACATTCCATAGTGTGCACACACCTGAGCGAGTGCATGAGTATTACCTTGAGGTGATCATTAGATCAAGTGATATGTGTGTGTGTGTGTAGTTGAGGTCGGAAAGCCTGTGTGGTTATTTGGATGGTGAGTTGGGATGCAAAAATGCTAGTGCGCTTATCCATGCAAAATATAATCACACTCAAATTATTAATAATATCACATTGTTGAGCGTAGATCTCTTAGACGAAAAAAGACAGGGGGATAAACTCCACCAAAAAGGGAAAAAGGGGATTACGTTCAAGGGAATATTTTATTAATATTTCTAAAAAGTATAATTTATGGATATTAATTTATCCTAAGTTCCCAAGGGATGGGAATGAGTCACCAAGTGGCTAAAGCTAATTATGAAGGTGACAAGTATCCAGTTATGACCATGCAAATATATGGTTGAACCTTAGTGTATTTTGGGGGAAATCATTCATTTTTCTTCAGGGGGCGAATCATCTGAACGGGGGGTGAGAAATGACCATTACCTTACCTGTAGAGAAAATATTGGAAAGAGGTTTCCATCTAGTAACCAATGTTTTGTTGTTGAAGAGGCGGGTTGTCAGGCCCATGAGCATTCTCTCTAGGTGAGAGTTTTGTTGTCTAATAAGTGGGTTTTCAGGCCCATGAGCATGCTCTCCAAGTGAGAGAATTGTTGGGAATTGTTCCCTGGTGTGCTGGGAATTAGTTACAGGGCTCTGATACTTCCTATCTGGTATGTTGTTGAAGCTCTGGAAGGGAAGTGGGGAAGTCGAGGGACTGTTGAGAAGAGAAGGGGCACAATTCCCGGGGTGGGACAAGCATGTGGGGAGTGAAATATTATAGGCTAGTTGCAATAATTGAGCACCTTGGACTGAAAAATTCTGTTGTTTATCAGACCTTAGCCTGGAATTAGGAACCCATTTTCCCTGGTGGAGTTTAAGCCCCAACTCAGGGGTGACCTATTGCTGAAAGTATATGAACAACATATTCTATGGATGGGAGGAATGTTTGAGCTCTACGTGTAGTTGGTGTCTCTTTATAAAAATACAAATGTTATTTATGTGCTCGTCTAATTTACTGTATGCTTAATTTACTTTTTCTGATATGGGTTCATTTCCTGTAATATGTTGCATATAATTAATTATCATTATTTTGTATGATGTTGTTTGTACATATAAGCATGATGTTTTATTTAATAATTATTGTCACACATGCATAGTATGACAATTATTAAGTATTTGTGTTAGTTAACTTTGTCATAATGGTCACGAGTTTCGAGGAAAGGCTAGAATTTCCATGCACACATGGAAATAATCCGTGCACATAAGAGGTTGGAATCGTTGTGTGCACATGGAAGCAGATCCACGCACATGACCAGGAAGTCTCCGACATGAAGTATCCAGGCCCTGCAACTAATTCCCAACTCACCAGGGACCAATTCCCAACAAAATTATCACTTGGAGAGAATTCTCACATGCCCGACAACCCGCCTCTTTGAAAACAAATCTCTCACCTAGAGAGACTTCTCACGGGCTTGAAAACCTGCCTCTTCGACAACAAAACATATGGTTACAAAACATAAAACCCATTACAAGCTCTTCTCTTTGCAAATAAGGTATTAGTCGTATTTTCCCCAGATAGTCCGACCCGTTCTACTCATGAGAAAGTGAATAATCCCCCCTATAATACACTAAGGACAACAATATATATTGCATACCTTAAACTTGACACTTGTCACCTTCAAAAGTAGCTTAAGCCACTTGGTGACTTGTTTCCTACCCTCAGGAACTTAGGATAAATAAATATCCATAAAATACACTTTCCCATAAATATTAATAAAATATTCCCTAAGACTTAAATCCTGCCCCTTTTCCCTTTTCAGGTGGAGCTAACCCCCCATTTATTTTCATCTGATATGTCTATGTGCAACGATGTGATAATATTATAAGTGTGAATATGATTACACTTACAAGGATAGACACACATTTTCATCCCGACTCACCAGTCTCATAACCACACATGCTCTCTGACCTCAATATATATATGTGTGTGTGTGTGTGTCAGTTCGATGCACACTTCCAAGTAGTTACCATGCACTTACTCAAGTGTGCACAACACTATGAAATGTGCGCACTTACTCAGGTGTGCACAACACTCTGAAATGTGCACACCTTTTCCTTGATAACAATCCTTTGCGCACTACTTAGGTGTGTGAAAAAGAAAAACTTGGTGCCAAGGACTCACCAGCTTATATGCATATTTACATTTACAATTAGTACCAATGGCTCACCAGCCTATATGTACAATTACAGAGGGTTTGGATCGGGGACATTACACCTATATAAGTGATTTCTATCACATCCCCAACATTGTACATGCTACTACCTTGGCCTTTCCTCAAATGAATATGTTGTCATGTGATCATTTTGGGTTGATTGTTCTTGCTAATTTACTTGGGAGTTGTTCTTTAAAAAGGGTGTCTTAAAACCCTTTTTCCTTTGATCCCTTTTTCCTTTCATCTTGTCATTCCAAGATTTTTAGAATACTAGCCTCCCTCTACTCTACTCATAAAGATGATTTTCTCTTCTTATGGTCTCCTCCAAAGTTTTGAGGTTATCATATAGATGATTTGATATTCTTATGGTCTCCTCTGAATTATATAGAGGGTAACCAACTTAGAAACCTTTGGATTTTGAACTGCTCATCCTTTATGAGGTCCACATAATTCAACAATTAAAATAATATTTTCTCATATTCATCCATTGTCTTGCTTCCCAAATTGAGTTCAAAGAACTCTTTCATATTAATGATTAGACAAATATTTGTTTTGGAAATATCCTTTGAACTACCTCCATGAGACCTCCCTCTCATAAAGGTGTTTTTCTTTCTTAAGTTGATCCCACCACATGGTTTATTTTCCTTGTAAGTGGTAGGTTACAATTCTTGTTTATACCCTAGAGGGGTAATCACACAGATATAAATATTTATTCATTTCCAATAGCCAAGACTCAACCTCTTCTTCCTTCCTATGATCACCATTGAAAGTAGGGCACTTGATTTTCCCAAGTTCACCTTGCAATATGTCTCCCTCAGGCCTTCTCCTCTATCTCCTGACATGAGACACACTTGGGATGCTCCTTGGCCCTGAAATTGCATGAGATCTTCTATTATATTTATCCAAGGAATGATGGTGCATGCTCATGCTCCTTGAATTTCTATCATTCCCATGATCATCCCTTTTGATATGGGATCTAGAAGTTGTCACTTGTCTAGCACTAGCTACTTGCTTTGTTCCAGAGTCTTTATTGGCTTACCTATACAACATGTTCAAGATCTGTAGTATATCTTCATGAGATTTAATAATATTTTAATTATCATCCCTATAGCTCTGTGCTTCTCTCTACATGATCCTTCCTTCCTCGTCTTCCATTAGACTATGTCTCAACATTCCCCATGCTGACATGTATCCCTCTGAATTCCTCTTCATGACTGTAGGACCCTTGGGCATATTTCATGGATGTGGGTTCTCATACATGAACTAACTCCTTCATGTAACTCTAAAATATGCAATAAATGTGAATGCAAACAATTTTATGTTAGAAAAAATATATACACACTTCTGGAAAGGAATGCATAAATTTTATGATCTTTAATGTCATCAATCATCTTCTTTTGAGTTGACTATAAACTTTACTACCCAGATAAATTTTCTACATTGATAAATGGATTCTCCCATCCAATATATTTCCAATGGATTATTCCTTTCTAAATTTTGAGCTATGAGTAGAAAGTTGTAGTCATCTGAATCTTGCTAATTTACCGCTTTTGTACATTTTTCATTCTAGTGCAATTAATCCCAGATACCAACTTTTGTCACCTATAGAAGTAAATATGTCAAGAACCAAAAAATTGTATGAGACATAGATACAATGATGATATGGAATTCATAAAAACTCTCAAATTGTGAATCTGATGTTCCAGTAAAAAACTGCAACAATCTGTAAATGACAACTTTGTCCTTTTTCACTCTTTTTTTTTAACTGAAACGGGTAATTTTATTAGAGTTGAATCTGGTTTGGATGAGGTAAAAACAACTGTTTAACCTTCTTTTAGGGGGGAATTACAAAGGACCATCATCTCACTTGATTTACAAGGGATCAATGCAAGAGAACAACCATGTAAACAACTTCAAGGGAACAACCCAAGGGGACAACACTTAGAATTTTCAATCAAACTGGCTATCTCCCAAAATGTGAACTTTTGGAAATTTTTCACTAAACCAAAATTGTTTGTAATGATGAGTATACAAATTGTCTAGCAAGTAAAATTTTCCAGTTTTTCCATCTAGGGACCCTTTTACTCTAAAAATCCCAAAAATCCGCCAAAAGTGGCCCATAATAGTGGATTTTGTCGTGTTTCAGCATCCCCATTTCAAACCCTTTAGAATTATTCAATACATTCATGGGTTATTTCCATGTCTACTTCTTGGAATTCCTCCAAGAATTTTGTCTTAATATGGATCCCTGCCAATGGTCTCGACCCAGATCTTTAAAAACCACTAATTTGCAATTTCTGACAAATCCAAACATAAATGGACAATGGCCCTCTTTGGCACTTTTGTAGATCTCCTTTCTATGGAAAAACCCAAAAGTTTCATCTAAATATGAATTAATTTGTCTCGTTATGTCCAAAATAACAAAATAGCTCGAGACTATTTTTGGAAATTGTGGGATAGTTTTGTCTATGTGGCAATCTTTCTGACGTGGCAATATGGGTCCACATGGCACCTTGAGATCATGCCATGTCACCCTCTTTTCCAACCTAGACTTACCCCATCAAACTTCACCTCCCTCCTCTTCTTCATTTTACCTTATTTTATAAATTAAATTATATTTCGAGCCCCACTATACCCTAATGTCCACTTGGAACCTTCTTTGACCACAGATGGGAAAAGGGTCCCACCTCTTCTGCTAGAGTTCCATGTGGCACCCATTCATTAGATGTGGGGATGAATGGGTCCCATCCCACACCATTTTTCCTTAGGCGCGTGCAACCTACATACTCCCATATCTAATGGTGGAGATCAGGGGATAATTAATGGCTCTCGATGATCTTGCATCGTCAACTTGTGCGAGGGTTAATATCCCTTCATGATGCGATATTGGTTTTCTCCCATGATACATGGCGTCCTTCCATTGTCTTCACATCACCAAATACCTTATGGAAAACTGCCTTACTACCATGCGATACCTATTATGGCATCGCTCAATACCACCTTGCATGATGTGGTGTAAATGTGTTGAATCTGCACATAATAGATCTAACTAGAAAATACCACACACATTTGCAGAGAGAAATTGAGAAAGAAGAAGCGAGAGAGAAAGAATGGAAGAATTCTCATTAACCATATTCCACACTCAAAGAGTGAATAATTTAAAATAGATATAGGATACATGAGTAACTAATGATCCATAGTGGTGGTCTAGAGTGATCTGGATGCACACCAACAATTACGGGAGTAAACTGCCACCTAGTCTAGTCTCCCAAGAAGTTACGAGAGTGAACTTCCACCTAGTATGAGTTTAATAGTCTATCAGTCTTCAATTAACTGACTGAAACAGAGTGAAGTGAGGAGGAGATCAGAGAATCATGAGTAATGCGTTATTCTGGTGATGATACCAAGGACAATGTGCATTAGCTGGTGACAATCCCAATGTTGCATGGTGATAATCCCAATGTAGCATCTGGAATCCACTCAACTGATCAAAATGAAGTAAAAACTGAAGAGAATATGATCCATAGAGGAATATTCTTCCTAAAATATAGGAGACTGAATAATGACTAATAAACAAGGAAAAACCTTAGGAAAAAAAAATCCTAGGTGTGTGTGAAGTAACTCCAACACCCCCCTGAAAATCACTATGGTGAAAATAAAGAATAGGTCCCGAAAATGAGGCCATGTTAGGTACCCAAATACAAAATATACACTCAAATAAATGAGGAAAGAGGGAAAACCTCATGGGAAAACCACCCCTTCAAATTACAATGCATAAAAAAAATAAAAATGAGAAGGAACATAAATCAATTGCTAAGAAACCCTGTCCTTCACTCCAAGAAGACCTTGCAACTGTGCAAGTTTGTGCTCATTGAAGATTTTGTTGAAGATGTAGATGTATACACGGATCTGATGAAGTAAATGAAACATTGAGATGTCCACACATACCCACTTTCTCTTCTTGTAATGAAGAAGATCCAAATAAATTTTGGATGAAACTTTGAAAACCATGCGACCGTTTATGGAAAAACACTGAAATTTTGTTGATTTTAAAATGATCATAACTTCACTTCACAGAATCCATTTAAGACGATTTTTGTTTTGAAATTGGATATTTTCCCGAGAGAAATTCCAATATCCAATTTGTTTCTACAATTTTTTCTCAGAAATATCATAATTAAGTCTGATGTGCTCGACTCCCTTTTTGTCTCCTGAGTTTCATGCATTGCACATGGAAAAGTGTCTGCATGTGACCCCTGAGATGCATGGCATAGATATTCCACATGAAATTCAGGAAACAAATCTGAAATGGAGTAGACATCATATTAAATTAATGAAATACAAATTTGTGAAAATACTTTTGTAGAAGACTCTTCATAATAAGAGGCTTGATCTTTTGATGACTTTTCTTCTGGCTCTATCTGTTCAACCTCTTGCATGAAATATTCACAATATTCTTTATTCTCAAATAGAACCTCCAATCTGGTCCATAATTCATCTAGATTTGATTCTTGTGAGTCATCATATACTTGATGGAGAAGTTCAAGAGAAAAAACCCAGAGGATACATCCTATGGCCATATATTGTCTATTGAGAAAATCGTTTTTCTCATTGACGAAATCAGGCTCTACTTCCATTGCCATAGTTATTTGGTACAAGCCTATGCATTTGAGCAGAAGAAGAATTTTTGGCTTCCATTTCAAATAGTTATGAGGCGTGATAGGTATTGTTGGTGAGTAAAACATAGATTCCATCTTTATATGTTCTTCAATCTTCAGTACCTTCAAAAATAATTTGGTGTAGTTTTTTCTTAGCAGTCCATCGACTCTGATACCATGTAAATGTGTTGAAACTGCATAGAATAGATCTAGCTAGAAAATACCACACATATTTGTAGAGAGAAATTGAGAAAGAAGAAGCAAGAGAGAAATAATGGAAGAATTCTCATTAACCGTATTCCACACTCAAAGAGTGAATAATTTACAATAGATATAGGATACATGAGTAACTAATGAGACATAGTGGTGGTATAGAGTGATTTGGACACACACCAACAATTATGAGAGTAAACCACCACCTAGTCTAGTCTCTCAGGCAGTTACGGGAGTGAATTTTCACCTAGTCTGAGCTAACTAGTCTATCAGTCTTCAGTTAACTGACTGAAACATAGTGAAGTGAGGAGGAGATCAAAGAGTCATGAGTAATGTGATATTATGGTGATGATACCAAGGATAATTCACATTAGCTGGTGATGATCCCAATGTTGCATGGTGATAATCCCAATGTATCATCTAGACTCCACTCAACTGATCAAGTTGAAGTGAAAACTGAAGAGAATATTCTCCCTAGAGGAATATTCTTCCTAAAATATAGGAGACTAAATAATGACATAAATCAGGAAAAACCTTAGGAAAAATAAATCCTAGGTGTGTGTGAAGTAACTCCAACATGTGGCACCCACATCAGCCCCAATCCACCACCACACAGTACAAACCCTGCCACCATGGAATTACCACCTTGCACCCTTCCATTGGTCATGGAAACTCTCATTCTCCCCAATCCAATGGAAAGGATGATAATAAGATCAACGTCCCACATAGATTTCACATCACCAAAGTGCTTGAGGGTTAATGCCCCTTTGTGATGCAAAGGTGTTTTTTTTCCATGATACTTGGTGCATTGTAATGTCCCTAATAAAGACTCCATTTGTAATTGTACATATAGGATGGTGAGCCATTGGTACCAATTGTAAATGTACATATAGGCTAGTGAGCCATTGGCACCAAGTTTTGGTTTTGCGTGCACTTGAGTAGTGTGCGAGGATTGTTATTAAAGAAAGGGTGTGCACATTTCATATTGTTGCACACACCTGGATAAATGCGCGTGGTTGAACATCAAATGAAGGGTACACACATTTCACAATGTTGCGCACACTTGAGTAAGTGAATGGGGATTACATGGAAGTGCGCATCAAACTGAGTTATATATATATGTGTGTGTGTGTGTGTGTCTATTTGAGGCCGAAGAGCCTATGTGGTTATGAGGTTAGTGATATGGGATGCAAATAGGCTAGTGCACCTATCCTTGTAAAATGTAATCACACTCAAGTTATTAATAATATTGCATCACTCGGTACATATAGATCAGATGAAAAGAGACGGAGGGATAACTCCACTGAAAAGGGAAAAGGGGGACTTAGGTCCAAGGGAATATTTTATTAATATTTATGAAGAGTGTAATTATGGATATTTATTTATCCTAAGTTCCTAAGGGATGGGAATGGGTCACCAAGTGGCTAAATCTATTTCTGAAAGTGAAAAGTGTTCGGTTTAAGGCATGCAATATATATTGTTGACCTTAGTTTATTTTGGGGGGAACTCATTCCTTTTGGGGAAATTCATTCATTTCTTAGGTGTATAATGGGTCGAACTAAATGAGGAAAGATGACTATTACCTTATCTACAGAGAAAATATTGTAAAGTGGTTTTTTGTATTGTAACCAGAGACTTGTTGTTGAAGAGGAGGGTTTTTAGGCCCATGAGAATTCTCTCCAGGTGAGAAATTTGTTGTCGAAGAAACGGGTTGTCAGGCCCATGAAAATTCTTTCTAGGTGATCTTTTTGCTGGGAATTGTTCCTTGGTGCATTGGGAATTAGTTGCAGGGATTTGAGACTTCTTGTTCGACCTAATAATGAAGCCCTAGAAGGGAGGTGGGGAAACTGAGGGGAAGTTGAGTAGAGAAGGGGAACATTTCCTTGGGTGGTATGAGAATGTGGGGAATGAGAGACTGTAGACTATTTGCAGTAGTGGGCACCTTGGACTGAACAATTCTGTTGATTATCAGACTTTAGCATGGAATTAGGAACCCTTTTTCCTTGTTGGAGTTAAGCCCCAACTCGGGGGTGACTTGTTGTTGAAATTATATGATAAATAGAGTCTATGGCTGGGAGGAACGTCTGAGTTCTGCTCACAGTTAGTGACTTTTCATAAAATATAAATGTCTTTATGTGCTTGTCTCATTTACTATGTGCTTAGTTATCTATGTTTAATATGGGTTTAATTCTTGTATGTTGTTGCATATAAGTAATTGTTGTTATTCTGTATAATGTTGCTTGCACATGTAAGTGTGGTGTTGATATTCAATATTTGTATTCATACATGCAGAGTATGTAACACCCTTGTTTCCCCCATCTTGTAATTAATCATAATTAGTGATTTTCATGCAATGACATGTACATATTGTAAATGTATTACTACTTGATTGGAAATTCCAACAGGTGATTGTGGGGTGAAACCTTGAATGTAGAAGCCATGATACTAGTAGAGGGAAGAGTGAAGAATCCTTTAGAGGGGTTCATGATGCTAAGATGGCCCAATCCTCCTTGCTGAAATAATTGAATTAGAAATATTAAGATATTTCCCTTAACTCTGATTTCAAGGAAAATTAGTTAATGATGAAAGGTTGGTGGTTAAGAAACCAACCACCCCCAATGAATGGAAGTACGGGGAGACTACTTGAAGTGATATAGAATGCCAACTAAAGGATAGTAGGAAAGGTCATGACGTGTTCCCATGATTGATCAACGAGTCCCCTTCTGACAGAAGAAAAGAGGGTACAGGTTGAGAACCTTCATAAGAGGGGATATACAGAGGTAGGGAGTATGGGAGAGGAGTTCGAAGGGATGACATAGAAGAAAGGGTAGGAGAGGCCCATGTGTAGTCAGAGAGACATGAGTCTCGAGCAAATTTGGTTACAAGGCTAGTTGGAAATCCCATATCAAAACCTAATATGAGAAGGCCATGAGATTGATGCTAGAGAGCATCTGATAAACCTCGTAAGGGCATGGGCTAGGTGGATGTGAGAAAATATTGACTAAGAGTGGTATGAATAGAGTAACCTACACCTAACGTTCTCCCTGAGAACCTAAGAGAGACTCCATGGTGGTATCATGGCTTGGCATGAGGGTGGATTGCTTCCAAAATGACTAAGCAGGTAGGGCCGATGGTTGGGTGGAAAGGAAAACAATCACAGTCTGTTGGTTGGATATAACTTGTAACAGATAAATATATCATATACTCTGTGAAATTGAATTGAAATGCATTATTGGATGTCTGTAATTGTGCTATAAATATGCATGTTTGATTTATGGTAATGATGCTTGTTGTATTGGAAAATCATGACATTTAAGTGACTGTAGGATGGCAGGGATGGTGCATGCCTTACACAACTGAATACGAGCATCTTGTAATGTTATGAAATAAAGAGAATGAAATTAATTCTATGGTTCATGGGTCTTGTGAAAATTGTTGGTAGTATTGTGTATGAGTGGCCAGAGAAGGCCGTAAACCCTACTTTTTCCCCCTTTGATAAATTGGTGGGATCGCATGACCTTGGATCCATATTTGGGTACCAGATGATAGGATTGTGCTTGTTGTGGATAGGGGAAAGATCCCAAAGAAAAATCCTTGAATTGACTAAGTCCTGAATTAGACTGATAACCTGAATAAAAACCCATGTTCTGAGCCTGATGGAATCATAGCCATTAGATTGGCTGAGCGAATAGATCCTGGCCCTTCATCAGAGTAGGTTATGATGCATGTAAAGGATGTACCCCGAGTAAACAAGGACCGTTTATTTATCAGAGGGTGTCCATGGAATATTATGGACCATTAGATCCATTATGGTGGACATGGTCGAAATCCCATGGTCAGAATGACCCTAGATGCCAAAGTGGAGGCATTCCGAAGAGGGGAGTCTTAGGGACGAAACAAGACTTCCATCAGGGCAAAGCCCATGATGAACCTTCATCATATATCATGTTGGGTCTCATATAAGAGAGACTAAGAGATGACATGACGTCAGACCGACGTGCCATGCTTACAAGGACTGCCAGTGTGACCAGAGGATAACATATATCTTGCCAGTGTGTCTTGGGGGTGATAAGTGTCTCCTAAGGAATGGCTCAAGGAAAAGGGTCATATGAAAAATGGGGCTGAGATACCTTATGAAATCGCCCTAAATCCTTACCATTAGATATCTAAGATGAAATCCCAAATGTTGATCCATCGAGATCAGAGGAGCTCCGAGAAGAAGATCTGACCATTTATGTGTCAGGATAGGAGGAGATCTAGGTCGTCCATCGTGAAATGCTATTCAAAGTGGAATTGACCGAAGACACTCCAATGGGGAAGCTCTGAGAAGCAACCTAGACCATCAATCTTCCAATGCCCGAGGGATCCCGTAGATGATCTAGAATGTTAATCTTTATTTGAATATTTAAGTAGAGGATGTGGATGGTGCCATGTGTCATGATGCAAGTGGTTCCATGTATCAAACAGGGAAGGTGCCACATGGCATAAAAATTTGGCACCTATAGGTGAGCTTTTGTGGCAAGTATGAATGCCACATGTTAGGTGGTGATGCTTTGATGTGTCACACGGAGTTGACATCATGTGTCGAGAGGATTTGGCACCTATAGGTGAAAATCGAGAAGATTTGGGCCATTCGTTATAGTTCAAATATTGTCAAGGTCCTGTATCATCCAAGGAGGGAAACAATGATGAAGGCATCGATGATGGGATGAGATTCATTGATCTGTTGTTGACAATATTTGATCTTCTTCGTTGATTTTTCCATGAATAGATGATAGAGGGAGAGAGAGATGATGTATAGATGATAGAGGAGAGAAGAGATGATGTGAGGGTGCCAGCATGGAAACCAACGTATCCAAGTAGTGACAAGTGTCACCAAGGGATCGACCATCAAGATAAAAGTGGGTCCCAATGGATGAGGAGGCACTTTGGGCCCTCTTTTTAAAACTGTGACTGTTATATCTATTGGTGATCGCCCACAGGAAATATGGTCCGTAGATTCTGGATCTATCGTCGTCGGAGGTGGGAGAATGGAAACACTTAAGACAAACACCTAATGTTGATGATGATGAGGAATCAATTACAACGAGAAACATGGATCTATGAGAGGTTAGAGTTCATATCTACCATAAATTTCTAAGAACCCTTACAAATAATAAAGTGGACGATGACACCATGAATGGCATCGCATGCCAATAAGTAAGCAAGGGAATTCCCAGGGTTATAGGTGTCACCTTTTTGGTGGGATGATGAGACACAAATGTCTTGGAGGCCCATAAAGGTCCTTAATTCCTAAACCATTATCTAGGCCATTGGATCCATTGATTGAGAGATCTCATCCATACATTGGTAGAGTGCTGACGAAATTCTAGAGAGGAAAGTCGATGATCGTTGATCTCGCCAGAGACAATCATGACAGTAGATTTCGTCAGAGAAGCTACGATGATGAGATCCAAACCGTGGATTTTATATGTATTGTCATCAAGATATGGAAGGTTGGCATGGATGAGTGTTGCCAAAATGTCAATGATGATATAGACTACAGGAAATAAACGACCGTCGTTGATTGGCGTAAGAGGTGACAATCGTCGATCCATGGTAAGTCCCACATGACTAATGTGAGAATCGATTAGGGGTGGGTGATAACCCCCATGCTAGTGGGGATTTTTTATGAGACTAGAGCTGTATGATGATCAACCCATGGACAATGGATTCTGGCGCAATCCCAATACGATATCGTCATAAAAAATGTTAATGTTGGAATATTTGAGGCTATGTGGGAGAAAAATATCAAAGATGATGAAGATAGGTACAAATATGGGGTGCGTGAACTTAATACGACCAATGGAAGATGCCACATTAGATGGCATGAGTATTAAGAGGCCACAAGGGTACCATGTGGTAGTAAGGTGGCCTTGAGCCAATTGAGGCCTGATAACTTCGAGAGGCCATAACTTTTGATCCAGAACTCGGTATGGGTCATGATGATAGTCATTGGAAAGCTCTTGACGATTAGAAGAAAATAGTGCCCTCGAGAAGGGGTATTGAGATGCCTGCGAAAATTGAAATTTTAATACCTCATTCCTTGAAAAGGGTACTTAGGGGGTTGGGTGTGTTACAAAGTATGACGATTTTTGTTAGTTATTCATGTTAATCCTATTAATCTAACCTTATAATAATTGTCATAAGTCTCGGAGGTGAAGTTAGAATGGTCATGCACGCAGGGAAATAATCTATTTGCACAAGAGGCTGGATTCGCTTGTGTGCACAGGAAAGTAGTCTGTGCGCACAAGAAAAACAAAATTGGCATGTGATTCCATAATGGTTGCGCGCGTAGCAGAGATCACATTTTCAGAATGGATTACACGCATAGTAAAGTTGTGTGCTTAGTATTCTTGTGCATGCAGTTGTATTATGTTACTTCTATTGTTATAAATTGTGTAAAAAGAGGAAATTTTGTGTGGCATGACCCGACTTGGGGTCAATGGCGTTACTTCAAGTATTTATGCACAGACCAAAGTTCTAGAGTAGAATCTACGCACTAAATTTTGGAGTAAAATTTCTCAGTAGTAAGTTGGGTAGCATTACATTTTGGTATGAGAGCAGTTTGGTAATGGGGATGTTACATGCATTCCTATTGAGTTTGCATCACCAAATAGATTTTCAAAACCTCTCCCTCCATGATTCAATACCGCTTATCAATACCACTCATGGTATTAGTTTCTGCTCCACTAGTAGCCCCACCACGGTGGAATACCACCTCACCACCTGGGCCTACCACTGTGCCACTACCTACCACTGTGCCACTTGATACCACCATGGACCTACCATCATGGAATTACATGTCATCATTGCCACATCAACTGACATATGGCCTCCACGTCACCATTGATGTCATGTATGGAAAATCCCAAATTTTCCCAAAATTCATAATTTTCCAAATTTTCAAAAACACCCATTTTCAAATTTTCTGCCAGTGCCACCATGAACTCTGAATTTAAGATTCTGGCCAATTTCAACCATGTGCATGTCAATTCAACCTATACACCTGAAATTTGACACTTCCCATGTTAAATTCTCAATGAATTTCGTTGTAGAAATTGAGGCTTTTCCGAATTTCTCCATGGGTATCCTACAAATCCCAAATTTGACCAATTATGGGTCGCAAAACACCCATTCAAATGTTAAAATTGGGGATTTTAACCCCCTGATTTCAATTTACTCAAATTCATCCTGAATTTTTCCCCAATTTCACTGGAGTAATTTGACAAATAAATTTGCAGACATCCCCTGAGCTTTAATTTTTCAAATTAGCTTCCATGTATTGTGTCTAGCCCATGCAAGCTCAGTGTTGAGCATGTGGCTCTTATACCAATCTGTAATGATCCCCAACTTAAATGAGGAACATTATTACGTGGAATACACATTTAATTGAAATTTTTCTTGCTAATTTATCTCTTGTAGCTTACCAACTACAAGTTATGCACACATTAATTAGATTATGATACCCATAATTAAATGCACCTACACCATTATAAATGAACATGAATGTAGTTAATAAATCATCTATAACAACTCATAAAACCATTCTCATTCACATAGTAAAATGCACATCCATAAGACTCATAAGAAAACTTAGATAATAGATAAACATTTATCTTTAAAAGAAAATTTGTGCAACCAACTGCTTGAGAAGGATGTTCCACCCAAATATAGACTTGTTGTTCCATATCTCAACATCAATTCAGCCCCAAGCTTGGGCTAGGAATTGAAAAAATAAAGGTTCCTCTCATAGTCCACTCACAAGTCAAGATCTCACAACCCGCTGTTATTCTCCTACAACTATCTTGAAATTCCTCCAACTCTCTTCCTCTTGACCTACACAACCCAAGGAATGTACACCTTCAATGCTCTCAGTCCATTGGGCATCCCATTTGTTTATCAAGGTTTCTCTGGCACATGTAACCAAGAATATCTTTACTAGGACCTCAAGGGAACTCACTGCCAAGAAAACTACCAGTAACCCACAACAAACACTTTTTGTTACAGTGCATTAAATCACTTAGGAGTTCACTGTTCAGGATTAACAACTCAACTCTTCAACTTCTAGCTTCAAAACGTTCCAAAAAAACTCCATCATGCTCTAAAATTCACCTAGACTGCTTGTTCTATCTATGGTGCTCTTGTCCCCTTCTCTCCATTTTTGTTCATGCCAAAAACTGAATTTGAAAAATCTTCCTAATCTCCCCATACAAATTTTCTCTATTTTCCCAAGAGAGTTGACTGCTCACTCTTCCCAATGTTGATTTTAATTCAACTCCATGTTCTCTAAAAACTATGGGATGTGACTCTCACACCCAACCTCTTACATGTATTCAATGATTGGGCTCTCATACACTCAAACATAAAAAGAAGGTTTCCCCAAATAATAATAAAATTCATAAATATGGGTTTGAATTAATACCCATAAACCATTTCCCCCTTGGGCCCCTCTTAGACACCCCCTAGGAATTCCCCCCTCTTTTGGATTAATCATCCCCCATATTTGTCCATATTCCCAATAAATAATATCACATTATTTTTAATAAAATCGAAAAACACATTTGCATATTACATCGCTTGGCCATAGCCATATTCATATATATATTATGCATTAATCAAACTAGGGATTATAGTGGGGATGTTATAGGCTTTTTGGTCCCCAAAATATCAAAGAAACAAATCTAGATCAATGTGTCTTATGTCTTCTTATCTAGAGTATGGCTCCAACTCTAGCTCCTGGAAAAAACTATGACTCTGGCTCTGACTATTGGCTCTATTCCTGGCTATGGCTCTAGCTCAAGTTGCTATCTCACTTGTTCTCACAACATAGAAGTCTACTCACTAACTCTCATCTTTGAGTAATCATTAGATATAAACTTTGGACTCAACACTCATTCTCATCTCTCTCTATTTTGGAGATCGTCCATCTTGGTAGTCATGAAGCCACGTCAAATGTTGGCATTCTTGTTTAATGTGACCCAAACACACTACCATAATGTAAACACTCCTTAAGGGAAGTGTGATTCCATTCATTTGCTATGATAAATTTCTTTCTATCATGGAAACAACTCTTTGGTTCTTTCACATGCTTACAAGCACTTTTGAAGTTCTCCAAACATCCATAAGGTCGTTGACCTATGTACATCACTCTTTGGCACATCTCCAAGAAGGGGTTCTTGAGATGCAATATAAAAAACAAGAACTGGATTGTGGTTTCCCTTGGCATCAACCTGTTGTCCATCTTGTTTGTGTTAATGCCCTCTAGTGTTGTT
The DNA here is from genome assembly GCA_010110895.2 of Picea sitchensis. Taxonomy (NCBI): domain Eukaryota; kingdom Viridiplantae; phylum Streptophyta; class Pinopsida; order Pinales; family Pinaceae; genus Picea; species Picea sitchensis. Next base: position 57,954 of record SNQJ01S0001768.1, on the reverse strand, counting down.
ATCCCTCCTTGGAAAAAAATTTCCCTGTGGACTAGAGATGTAGGCAACTCTTCATATTCCTCAATATTCACTCACAACACTCTTATCTTGGATGAGTGGTTTCTAGGGTGAATTTCTAGATGAAGTCGCCATCATTTTGCTTCCCAATGACCACTTAAATTGCAGTGGTGGAAAAAATACTTGGCATTGTGGTATGGACTCCTTGAGATAGTCCTTTTCTTAGTGTGCCTCTGAGTTTGTTGTTGTATAAGATAATTCTTCTTGTCCTTCTTATTCTAAAAAATATCAAGCATGTGACATATGGCTTGCTTCTCCTAGTAGGCTACTTCGTGATGGCCTTTATTTCCACAACATGAGAATGGAAACATTATGGCCTCTCTTCTTGCAACAGTGACAAACAAAGAAGGCCTCGTTTGACGCAGACCTCATGGTGTTCTTATTCTTCTTTCCTTGGCTGATATTCTTGCTACTTTATCTAAGTGCGGGTGTAGGATGATTCTATGAGCTCTTCTCATCGCTTCCCTCCTTCAATATGCCATAAGAAAGCCGAGGTGGTAGTGGGGTACCACCTTCACTTACCAATGTTATTTCTCCTAATGAGCAGGCCAAATCCAACATGCCTTTAACATTCACAAAAATAGTCTTCATGGTCATGGAATTTACATGAATACCATTAAAGCCTAGGCCTTCATGCTTGACCCACAATGTAGCTATAATGGGGCTCAAGACGCCTCGTCTTCTCTTTCCTTTCCCTTGTCCATAATAACCCATCTACCTCAGGAGCTTGGAACAAATGTCTCTAGTATGCTTTTCAAATTCACCAAGATGCTCTTGAGGAGTATCTACAAAAGGTGAATTTACCAAGGTAGTCTCATCATAGTGTTGGATTCAACAGTAGCAACAAAAAGTGGCCTTACTTTCTTGTGCTCTTGGACAATTGCTTCGATCTTTACTAAGGCCTTCTCTTTATTTGCTAACCCTTTTTGTGGTTGTGCCATCATCTGAGTGAGCCTATATTCTTGCCAGTTTTCCATATGGATGACCTTCTCACCAAGGTGTAAAAGTTGTGTTATGTTATTGTCTGAATCCCTCATGAATGTTGTGAGGGTGTCTTGTCGTTCTTCAATATTATTCCTTAGCAATGGTAGAAATTTGACAAAGGTCTCAATGTGCTTATTTATATCTTCCATCCTATTGTCGAACATCTTGACCCACTCCTTCAAGTGCTCATTCTATTCTCAAAGATAAGCATTATTGGCGCTTTAGTCATCCATCTTTCCTTTAATTGCTTTACCCATGTTGAAGTCTGTATTGCTCTGTTCAAATTTCTGGTATATGTCACGGTCAAGGATGAAACTTCTCTAACACCATATGATACATAAATGAGGGACTTATATCCCACTTGTTTCACCAGCGTAGATCCAATGCGTGATTATGTTTCCGGGCCCTGTTCTCAATATTGTATAGAGTTCTCTACCTTTAGAAAGGACACTATACCTCTATTCACACGCAAAATGAATTGCTTTGCTGGTAGTCTTTAAAGCTTGGAAAATCCCCCCTAGATAATGCTAACAATGGAAGACAAATACACTCAAAATGTTAATAAAACTTATGTAACTCCTTTAAGTCTTGGTTTGAAATATCTACATCCAAGAATGTATTATATGATAGTATACATATAAAACATGAAAGAAACCATGAAGAAGTCACTTGCATAACCAATAGGCCAAGGTTCTTAATAAATGGCCAGTTTATATATTAGTTGGTGGAAATATATGTTCTTTCCCTTCATACTATTGCACATATTCCCTTACAACTTCACTCTCACCTCTACAATAGGAGCATTATTTTGTACTGTTACCCCCTCTCACCTAAGGGTAATTAGAGGAGATCATTTTTCATGATCCACATTGCAAACAATGGTCCTAGAGATGAAGTACAACATTCTCCACCACAAAAATCCATCATATGCCTCTCCCTCATCATTGCTAGCTCATTCACTTGATCATCATTCTCACTTGATGATGGTGGTCTAGCACACATGAGGTACATTATACATTGTTTCATACAAAGTGTTTACATTTAATGTATTGAGAATTTAGGTAAGGATCATGGATTGAAGTTAGATAATGAATCGTGATGCTTGGAAGTTATGGTTTTTTCCTTGTTGGCCATCATATGTGTCCTACTCAAGTGTTGTCACTCTTGGGGAAAAGGGGTACAGTAACATCCCCACTGTAATCCTCAGTTTAATTAATGATTATGTAGATATAATGTGTGGCTACGACCAAGGCGATGTAATATGCAAATTGTATTTCTATGTTTTAATAATATAATGCGATGCCAACTGCTAATGGGACATGGACATAGATGGGGGATGAATTAATCGACAAGAGAGGGGAGAGTCTAAGATAATGGCCAAGAGGGGGTCCAAGGGGGAATTACCCATGTATATTAATTCAACCCATTTTCCTAAAATTGCTATTTGTATATGAACCTTATAATTTATGATTGAGTGTTCCCAAAGCCAATTATTTAATACATGTAAGAGGGTGGATGTGAGTAGTCACATCCCAAAGTTATTGGGCACATGGGGGTTGAGTACAATCAGCTTGGGGAAGTGTGTGAGTCAAATAAGCAAGCCAAAGGAAAGAAATTCGTATGGGTTGGGACAACAATGTTTACATATTGAGTGTTTTTGCATGAGGAGCAAGTAGAGAGGAAGGAAGAGAGCTTGGAGCTGGTGCAACCATGGAGGGTAAATTATATAGCATGTTGGAGCATATATGGAGCATATTGGAGCTGAAGACTGAAGAACCAAGTTTTTAGGCCTCAAGAGTGATGTAATGCCCCTAATCCAAACCCCATTTGTAATTGTACATGTAGGCTTGTGAGCCGTTGGTACAAATTGTAAATGTAAATGTACATATAGGTTGGTGAGTCATTGGCACTAAGTTTTGGTTTTTCGTGCAATTGAGTAGTGCACGAGGATTGATATCAAAGAAAGGGCATGCACATTTCATAGTGTTGCGTGCACTTGAGTAAGTGTGCGGGGATTACCTTGTAGTGTGAATCGAACCGAGTTATCTATATGTTTGTGTGTGTTTGAGGAGGGGGGGGGGGCTAGTGAGCCAGGATGCAAATAGGCCAGTGCACCTATTCTTGTAAAATGTAATCACACTCAAGTTATTAATAATATCACATCATTGCGCATAGAGAGATCAACTAGAAAGAGATGGGGGGATAAACTCCACCAAAAAAGGGAAAAGTGGGGGCTAAGCCAAGGGGAATTAAGTCCAAGGGAATATTTTTATAATATTTCGAAAAGTTTAATTTATGGATAATTATTTATCCCAAGTTCCTAAGAGATGGGAACGAGTTACCATGTGGCTAAAGCTAATTTTGAAAGTGACAAGTGTATAGTTTAAGGAATGAAATATATATTGTTGGCCTTAGTGTATTTCGGGGGAGGAAGAGAACAATTATTCATCTCATTCCTTGATCATTGAGACCGACACTCCTCTTGGGGGGGTGAATCTAGAACGAATTGCCATTGTATAACCCTGTTCTTGGGAAAAATTGATGGGTGGTCGAAGAGGCGGGTTTCTAGTCCTGTGAGCATTCTCTCCAGGTGAGATATTTTCTGTTGAAGAGGTGGGTTTTCAGGCCCGTGAGAATTCTCTTTAGGTGAGAGATTTGTCAACGGAGAGGCAGGTTGTCAAGCTCGTGAGCATTCTCTCCAGGTGATATTTTTGCTAGGAATTTTTCCCTGGTGCACTAGGCATTAGTTGAAGTGCTCCAAGACCTCCTGTCTAGCCTTTTTTTGAATCCCTAGAAACAAAGTGGGGTAGTCGAAGGAATGTTGAGAAGAGAAGGGGTACACTTCCTAGGGTGGGACATGCATGTGGGGAATGAGAGACTGTAGGCTAGTTATAGAAGTTGGGCACCTTGGATTGAAAAATTATGTTGATTATCATATCTTAGCATGGCATTAGGAATCCTCTTGACCTGGTGGAGTTTAAGCCCAATATTAGGGGTGACATGTTACTGAAAGTATATGAGCAACAAAGTATATGGATGGGAGGAAAGTCTGAGCTCTGCACACAGTTGGTGACTTTTCATAAAAGATAAGTGTCCTTTATGTGCTTGTCTCACTCACTGTGTGATTAATTATCTATTTTCCACATGGGTTTAATTCTTGTATGATGTTTCATATAATTAATTGTTGTTATTCTCTGTAATGTTGCTTGCACATGTAAATATGGTGTTGATATTCAATATTTGTAGTTGTACATGCGAAGCATGACAATTATTATTAGTTATTCCTGTTAAGTTAACCTTATAATAATGGTAATGATTATTTGAGGCAAGGTTATAATGGTCATCTACATAGGGAAATACTTTGTGTGCACAAGAGGTTGGATTTGATTGTGCAAACATGGAAGCAGTCTGCACGCACAAGGAGAAATGAATTTGTGTGCAACACCAAAATGGTTGTGCGTGTAGTAGTATTGATGTGTTCAGAGTGGATTACATGCACAATAATACTATGTGCTTAGTATTCTTGTGCACACAGTTGTATTGTGTTACTTCCGCTACTATAAGTTGTGTCAGAAGAGGAAAGTTTGTATGGAACAACCTAGCTTGGAGTCAAGAACATTACTTCAAGTATTTCTGCGCAAACCAATGTTATAGAGTAGAATATATGCACTAGATTTTGGAGTAGCATTGCTCAATAGTAAGTTGGGAACATTACATATTAGTATCAGAGTGTGGTACCCAACTAGGAGGTTGGGTATGTTACATTTTGGTATCAGAGAACGGTAATGTTACAAAGTGGTATCAAATCATTTTTATAGTGTTGGTAAAAAAGGATGTTACAGTTTGATATCAAAGCGTATTACCCAACTACGAGACTCAATACGTTACAAATTGGTATCAGAGCTTCGGTTTCAACACTAAGCCTACGTGGGTTGAGTTTCTACTTAAGGAAAAATTTAGACTTGTAAGTAACCAAATTTGGAATTATAATGCAGCCATGGTACGCATAAAATAAGAATGCGCAAATGTGCACACTAAATTTTGGCATTGTAGGGTGTGGCACTGGAAATGTGTAGAAAACAATGGTGTATGGGTGTGCGCACTAAAAATTTGGGGCTGCATGGAGCAAAACTTGTGGTGGATGCATAATATTGATACACAATGTATATGTTAAACATTGACATCGCACATTGATATGTGTTGAATACCAGTGCGCCCACGAGCTTTAGAAGGAAGAAGTAAAGAGTAAAAGGGTATTTGGATGAATTCCAAATGATAATGATATATTGCGCAAGACTTAGAATTATGCAAGGGAGAAGTCGATGGGAAAGTTTTTGAGAAAGGAGTCCAATTATTAACCCATAAATTTTGGAATTGGGACGTTAAAAGCATCCAAGAAATCAGAAGAAAGGATTCTGACAAAATGGTGCAGAGTTTTCATGAAGTTGTTGCATGAATTCATCTAACAAATCTTATTTCCTGCACCTTTTGCAGAATTAACAGTGAATAGAGCGTGATATAATCAACACAGAAAGTAAAAAAGAATGGAATATGTGCAAAGAAATTACAACCATGATGATGAATTCATGTATTTGTATGTCGATTTGGGTGTTGATAGTACATAATCCAAGGAGGAGTGAATAAAATTGGTAGAAACCATAAAGGGAATGCAAAAATATGTCCAAAGTTATAAAGTTGATAATGAAAGGCTTATGAAATCCAAGGAGCAACAAGATGGATTCAATATTAATTTGATGCAAAGATTGGATATAATAGAAAATAACATGGATAAGAAGACAGAGTCAAGCAATTCAAGGAGTCACAGGTCTCATGGTGAAAAAAGAGAAACAAAAGTGATGATAGGAAACATCACCACTCGTGAAAGAATTCATTTAGGAAAGTGCGCAGTATCTCAAGTCCATCTTCTGTCAGAAAACATAAGAGGAGGATAAGGGTGGACGAGCTATAGGGAGAAATGAACAAGATCAAGCCTCCTACCTTTGACGGTGAGAAAAAGAAGGATGAAGATGCTGAGACCTGGATGCTGGGTATGAGGAAGTACTTCTAGCTACATAATTATTCTGTGCAGGTATAAGGGAGAATTTCCATCTATCAACTAAAAGGAAAAGCATCAATGTGGTGGGATCAGTTCATGCAAGTGCAACACATTGATGAAAATAAGGTTACAATTTAGGGGGGAGTTCAAGAGATATTTTCAAAAGAAATATTTAACCAAGAGATACTATGAAAAGAAAATGAAGGAGTTATTTGAACTCAACCTTGGGGGTATGAAAATAGATGAATATGAAAGAAGATTCTTAGAGCTCCTGAAATATGTTACATTCATCAAGGATGAGCGAGTTAAAATTCAAAGGTACCTGAGTGGGTTTCCCTAATTTATCAGTGACAAGATACAATATGATGACCTCGAGACATTGGAGGAAACCATAAGGTGTGATAAATTTCTTTATGTTCAACAAAGGGAAAGAACGAATTTCCAAAAGGCTTGGGAAGACAAGATGAAAAGCAAGGTGGAATAGAGGAAAAAGGGGAATAATCCACCATTTTTCAGAAATACCGCAAAAGGACAACCAACTCCCAAGGAGCCTAGAATGACGAAGACAGTGGGGAAAAAAGCAAGGCAACAACCTATTCAATGTTGGGGTTGTGGTGGAGATCATATGTACATATATTTCCGTTAAATAGGTAAGAAAACGAGGACTGCGCACAATGTACAACAAGTTGTGACAGTTGAAGACATGGGAATAAATGTATCAAGGATCTACGTAGCCTTGGATAACAAGCATGATGAGTTTCAGTTGCACAAGATTGAAGTGGATGGTAAGATTAATTACCAACCCATTGGTTGGACTAGAATCATGTTGTTCTAGACTGTTAAAACAAGGCATTTATTTGCTTGGATGAGGAAGGAAACTTAAAAATAGTTCAAGGAATTCCAAGAGCTGTAACTATTAGAGAAGTTTCGGCCTTGCAATTGAAGAAAATATACAGGAAAGGATGTCAAGTATTTTCAACACACATGGAGGAGGCACCTAAGGATACAATTCCAAATTGTTACACATCAAAATTCCACACTTAAGTGGGGCACCCTAAGTGTCACAAGTGTCGCAATTGTCACAAAATGTTGTATGAACCTTAATAAGTGCCACATGCACTTTTTGAATTTTTTTATGCACCTCACTAAGTGTTGCATGCACTTTTCCAAGTTTCACAACTCGTTGAAACCGTGAAATAAAATTTCCATGACCCCCAGAAACATGCTTTTCAGTTGGAAATTCGACCATTGTTTGAGAATTTATGAAGGGTGGCACCCCCCTAGCCATGCTAGGAGAGAACCACTTCATAGGATCGTTCCCCTTGGCTTTATTTAGGGATCACCATTGTCGCCCTGTCTCTAACTCAAGGGGAGTGCCATTTTGGTTAAAGGAAAATATGATGAATCTCTTGTTGATACTGAGAGGGGGGTGAATCAGTATCAAGTACAATTTAAAACCTTTTTCAACTTATACTTAAACCATTCAACTATATCCAATGATCAATGAACAATAGTATAAGAGCTACACCAATACACCATAATACACCATGCACAATATATGAGAAATAATCAATAGTTTATTGTTCAAGGGAAGTAATGACTTCCAAAGGTAGCTACAGCTTCCAAATGTAGAGGGAGGGATAAACCTCCAAGAGGAAGATACAAT
>SNQJ01S0001768.1:7069-46031 GCA_010110895.2 Picea sitchensis | reverse complement strand
ATTTCTTGATTTTGTCACTTCTCTTTATTATTTAAATAATTCACCTTGACTTTGTCACTTTACTTTATCATTTAAATAATGATTTCTTCTTTTAGGTCACTTTGACTTCTTTGACCTTGGGGGCTTCAAGCCTTCATATGGGGTTCCTTCAACTTTGTAAAGCCATAACTCTCAACCCATGAGGAGTTATGTGACATTCCACATATCACTAGAAATGGCATGACAAACACTATCCATATATGATAGTTTCACCAACAACTTCATTGATATTCATCTCATTATTCCACATACAAGCATGGGTCCTCCAACCATTCTTCTAGGATAACTCGATCAGCAAAGCGTCTTCCCATGAGGGCTTTCACCATAAGGGGACCACTTTGGAGTTCATCCATTTTTGCACCTTATCAATCATGATAATAAAATAATGATTCATCTTTGCATCAATCCACCACTGCATCATATACATCAACTATGCATTATGTATAAATAACAACTCATTGATTCATCTTCATCATATCAATGACAACTCATTGATCAATATTCATCGATTGGTTTCCACTTGACATCTATCATTCTCATCAAGGACAATACATGTACATTGTTCATCAATCATCAATCAATCAAGCCTATCAATCAATTCATCACTTGACATCAATCAATCAAACCATTGGCATCAATGACAACATGATACAACATAAGACTGTCTTCAGAACGAGGTACATACATTACGAGTTCATAGTGGTTCCATTCAAGTTGTCAAATGCACCAGTTGTCTTCATCTGTTTGATGAATGGATTTTTCAGAAATTACTTAGATACATTTTTCATTGTATTTCTAGATGACATACTTATTTACTCCAAGTATGACGAAGAGAATGAGAAACACTTAAGGATGGTGCTACAAGTATTGTGGGAGCATCAGTCATATGCAAAGTTGAGAAACTTCTTATTTTACCAACAAAAAATTCATTATTTGGGTCATATCATTTCCAAGGAAGGAATAGATGTGGATCCAAAAAATATAAGGTCATTGAGGGATGTCCAACACCAATAAATGTCACAAAGGTGAGGTCCTTCATGGGACTTGCAAGTTATTATAGAAGGTTTATTGAAGGCTTCTCAAAAATTGTGCACCCAATTACATCCCTTCAAAATAAAGGTGTGCACTTTGAGTGGACTTATGATTGTGTAAGAAGTTTTTAGCACTCGAAGAGTTTGTTTACAAGTTTTCCAATTTTGAGAATTGTTGATCCTAATGAAGACTTTGTTCTGTGCACGAATGCATGCAAGGAAGGGGTCAATGGAGTCCTTAGTCAGAATGAGCATATGATATTATACGAATAAATAAAGTTAAAAGAGCATGAAAGTCTCTATGCTACTCATGACTTAGAATTCACAGACATAGTGCATGCCTTGAAGATGTGGCGACACTATCTCATGGGTAAAATATTTGAGTTGAGAACATACCATAGTGATATGAATATCTATTTGGAAATCCAAGTTTAAATGTCATACAAAGTGGGTGGTTAGAATTCCTTGGTGAGTATGACTTTGGCACAAAGCATATCAAAGGAAAATACAACAAGGTGGTTGATGCACTCAACAGGAGGGTACATGAAATGCATGCTACAACCATTAGAATGTACAAATCATATTTATGTGACAAAATTTTAGAGGTTGTGTAACGTACCCAACCACCCACAAGATGGCCACGCTACCTCCAAAACTCACTTTTGAATCGATTTTGAATTCTGATAATAGTTAATTCGAAATTAAGTAGGAAAGACTCACATGCATCAATCAAGATCCATGCTACAACATAACAAAAATAAATAGTGTTCCATGCACAACAAATAATGAAAAAGAATGCACACAAAAATACATCTAACATATAATTAAATACACAATGGAAAATACATTATATATAAAACACATAGAGAGCACTTATCTTTATAAATAAACATTCACCAACTAGTTGCAGACCAAGGACATTCCTCCCAACCATAGACATTGTTGTTCATTTAATTTCAATAATAGGTCACCCTTGAGCCACGGCTATGAATCCATAAGGATGGGTCCTAGGCCAAATAAAAAACACACAACAGTTGGCTAACTAGCTCTCAGGTTTCCCAACCACACAACAAATCCTAATTTCTAGCTCTCTTTCCCCTTCATCATGTACAACCCAAAGAAATGAACACCTTTCTCTGCTCCTCAATCCCTCAGGCTGTACCATTTCTCTCTAGGGATCTAGTGCTATTGGTTAGGAAATCTCCCTGCTAGAAACTCCAAGGATTCTTAGTTGTGGACAGTTCTTTTCGAACTGCCATTAATCTCATGCACTCATGCATCAATTCCCTCATGTAATGATCAATAATTTATTACAACCATATAACAATGGCTCTCATTTTCCAACCATTCGTTCCATGCTTATACCAAGAGCACATGACTTAGAAAGAACGAGACACCAAAAAATGAAAGAGTGAGAAGGGTGTAAGAGTGAATGGAGGAGAACAAGTGAACCCCCAAGTTGTTTATATAACTACTTGGAAATCAGAGAACCACATGGCCTCCCCCAAGAAGCTCATGTAACCAATTTTCTCAATTAAAACCAAAATGGGCAAATACAATACAATAAAAAAACTTAGCCCCTTAAGCTCCCTCTCTCGTGGAATCATAGAACCCTATATCTTGTCCTTGTCCGTATTGCAGCCAACAATGTATTTTTTTATTAATGTATATAGAAGTATTACATTTCCTAAGCACTCCTACCACTTTTCAACTTTACTAGCTCACTAGCCTAACTCACATTTACCTAATACATTCTAGTTCATAGGGATCAAAACCGGGGGTGTTACATCCCCCTCCCCTTATTTTGACATCGTCCTTAGTGCACAACACCATACCGTTGTTCTTAACATTACAACACTAGACTCACAAGACTTTATTCAACACATGAAGTCTATGCAATTGCTAATATACATAGGCACTCTAGCCTAAAATAAAACATGCACACAGGCATTCTGACACAAAACATGTATAATGATCTTCAAAATTTATATTTGTGGCAGCAGTTCCAACTAGCGAACTCTCCTTCCCTATCAACCTTCAGAACCCAAATAAATGAACCCATTTCTCTGCCATGCAGCCCCTCAGGTTGTTCCACTTCTCTCCAGGGCTCTAGTGCACTCGACCAGGAAGTTTCAAAGTTGCGGCTCCAAGAAATCCAGTTGCAACAAGTCCATTGAACTTTCTTCATTCTATGCCTTCATCATTGGGCTTGATTTCCTTCTAGTTTTGTTTTTCCCGAGCTTCCAACTTCCATAGCCAACATATCATCTTTTTTATACACATACAATCATCATGAGATATCATTATAACGATGTTCAATCATAAATGTCAAATTTGTTTTATATAGGAAAACCAAATTTTCCAAGGATGTGCTTCCCACTCATAATTCGTGCGGCTCTTGCAGTTGCATGCATCAATGTTTATTATGGATTACAATAATTCCATACTCAATACCATTATTCTTGCAATTTTCTCAACCTTGAATCAACCAAACCAATTGTTAGCATATCATAACAATTTTTAATTTCTCAAATCTGTTTATATACATGAAATACAATTATGAGTCATGAGGATTTTTCTCATAATGCTTGGATCTTGTTTCAACAAGAATCGGTCTTATGTATGATTTGACATCTGTGCCATATCTAATACCATTCTCCTTACAATTTCCTCAACCCTTCATTCAACCACACAAACTGTTAGCATAACATAACAATTTGTAACTATTAATTGATGAAATCTATTTTCTACAGGAAAATAAAATTTCCAGGGATGAATTTTCTGCTCATAATGTTTGGCTCTTGCAGCACTAGGAATTGGTCTTATTTATGGGTTTACAACCCTGCCATATCCAAGACCATTCTACCTACAATTTCCTCAATTTACAGTGAGCCAAACAAACTGTTTGTTTCTCATGTACACGATATATATATTTTCACGGAAACAAGTGATCTTAGAATTGTTTGCAACTACAATTCAAATACTTCCATCAATTCTTGACATTAAATGGAATTCAAATATTGAATGGAATGAACCCATCATTACATACACATGTATTATCAACCAATATTTTCTTTCCTCTATCCATAAATATTTGTATTACTATGTCCCCTCAACGAATCTTTTCTGCAATTTATCATTATGTAGCTACTTTAACTTGCAACTTTCATGTTGCAATATCTAACAGCTCCTGGAGTGTTCTCAACTTCATGAGTTAGCAATAATCACATCATTTCATCTGTTACCATAATCATTTCTATGTTATATAATATATACATGCATTCACCAAAATGCATTCAATAATTCCTTTAATACCACTTGTAATATTTTCAATAGCTCCAAAAAGTGATCTTAACATTGTAACATACAACAATTCGATCATCTTCAACTAGTATTCATATTAAATATAACACATCTATCCATCATTATATATTTTCAACACCATAGGCTTTTCATAATGCAACAATTAATTACTAAATAAAATAAAAATCCATGTGCCAATACCCATGGGCACATTTACACAATGCACCTTTGCATTTACTACATAATACCACATAACTAGGTCATGCATTCACCAAGGTGAGTTGGAAGGTCTGGCCAACGCCTCAACACATCATCCACAAACTTCCTACTAGTTTGGGGGGGGGGAGAAATAATCATAATAGGGTCATAGATAAATAATAAATAGTAGGTGGGACCCCTTGTGACTCCCTCTAGCTCATGACAATCATAGTCATCATAACATAATCCATTAGTTAAGAAAACACACCACCTTGTGCCTCCCATCAACATGTTTACTTTTGGCAATTTTAGCTCATGAAAATTGAAATTATTTCAAAAATAATACTCATATATCCAAAATAAAACATGTTGTCCAAAATCCTTGAAGTCCACTGTCATAAAACAATCAACAACATAAAATTCAAAATCCATATTTTTCAGTCTGTGATGCAACCCTTTCTTGGTTGTTGTTGTCACCTCTTGACTTTCCTGAATTTTCCTTGGGCTGGGCAGAGACTTTAGTATTTATCTCATTGATCACATGGGAACAAGCATCCCTCAAATGCATCTGTGAAGACATGGATTTGTCAAAGTCATCAGAGAGTGAGGAAGGGGCAGCAATAGATTTTTCTTTATCAACTACATGGTGGGCTTCAGTCTCCAATCTCTTGCTGGCATGGGAGGATTGCACTGGTGAGTGGTTAGGGGCAGCTTGGACAATGGGGTTCAAAGGTGGGGGAGAAGGCAAAGTTAATTTTGGCCAGACACGATGTTGGGAGACTGTCGGGTGAACAATCTCCTGCCACCCATCATTTTCCGGGACTTTAGGTTGTAAAGAGACATGGGAGGCACAGGGATGTCGGGGGATTGAGGGGATTGGAAAGGAGGCCTTTCAGGCCTCGGTTGGACTATTCCCTATCCAATCCAATTAAATAATCCAACATGAAACAATTGTCCAAGATCTCCTGATCAACATCAAAATGTATAGAGAACCTAGGCCTTCTTGGGCCTCAGTTCCAGTTACCTCTACCTCTGTTTCCTCGGCCATGGATTCCCCGACTAAAAAAACTCATCCTACATATGTTAACAATTAGAAAATAGTATTTTAAATAACCATGCATGACAACTCCTTAAAAATATGAAATAGATTTGGCTCAGAATGTAACAGGCTCCCGCAATCCAATCCATATAAATTGTTCTAACGTTAATCAACGAGCAGGGGGGGTGAAACAATGTTTCGGGAAATGTGAAGGGTTTGTGTTGGGAGAAAACATGATATAATGAAAGGGGAGAAGAAATGGTCACTTCTCAATGATAACAACAATCAATTGTAAATCAACCAAGTAAAACCTCACTGCAATGCACTCAAGACACAACCACTTCATCCGCTTAACACATAAATTATTTTAGTTGTAATTAATATCAGAACAAGGAGTGAACAAAATGAATATGGGATATGTGAGGGGGTTGTAATTAGCAGAAAATGAGATAATGAGGGGGAAAAAAATGTTTACTGTTCATGAGATTAATCAAGAAATTCATAACATATTTTACAGTAAGAAAAATATGCAAAAACCAACAATTAGATGACTGAGTAAAATTCCTGTGTATTTGCTTAATTTCACTGTCCATTTACATCCCACAACCACTACAAAACAGAAGTATTTCACACAATCTATAAGAGGTTTTGTTTCCTTTATTCGCACATTCTGCACTATATATCATTCAACCATAATACTCATTCTCAATCTGTAATTATTAACATCCATCACTGCCATACATTTCCCAAATCCACATCTATAATTCAAAGTAGTATTTCCAGAGATAACAATGAAGTCACTATTTTGTGATAGATCCAATCGATATCTGTAATGATATTTGTTCCCATACATATATGTAGTAAAATAATCAAGACCAAAATAAAAAAGCTTTTCATGTCATGTCTGAAATGACATTTTACCTACACAACCAACAACCAACACTTTGACACAGGCTATGCAGGGGAAAAATGACCAAGGCTATGTAACAATGCCACTGTAAAATGGGACATATCAATGCAACTTAAAATCTGGGCCAAATACCCAACGCAACTATCATCAACCATGGTTGATTTTGGTAAATAACAAGCGGTCGATTTCAATAAATAACATGCTTAAAAACAATTTTGAGGGTATCACTGAGTAGAAGAACCAACTATCCATACTACAAACAGAGCACAACCAACCAAACACCACAATACAATAGTTCGAATTATCACAACAAACACCAGTAATGTCAATAACTCAACATATCGTGCAGAGATTGTGTATGTTACTAAGTGGTTATTTGTTTAAGTCACATCACGATTTAGCCAAGTTGTGTATACTCGGACTACAACCAATGAAGGATGTTGTGGATACACCTTTGATAGATACCCAATTCGATTATCATCCAACATCAGAGAGAACATAGTTATCATGCCCCATGTTTCAATTTCAAAACACCACACACAGAACGCGACCTGCGTGAGAAACCCTAAACATTCATGACCCAGTTCAACTATCAACCAAAACACCACAAGTTCCAACTAGTGACTGTACATCAACCAACCATTCGCCATTGTGGTAAAAAAAAACAATCAACCAAACAAGTCATGGTATCTGCACATAACCACACATCTAATCGACATGGCAGAGGCCTTTCCATTCAAAACAACTGAGTTTCATTGATATCGGGCGAGTGGCTTGTGAGCTTTAGAAACGCAAAAAGTCAATTTAAGGTTCATACTCTATCACAGAGGCAATGATGAAAATCAAAACCATATGACCACCATACGACCAACGGATGAGCCCTCGTTCGAAGTCATAGACCACAACAATCTGGAACAACTTAACAGGCTCGATAGACTCCCTATGCAGCTCCATTCTGGAGGGTGAAGGTTTTTCACAGTAGTCATCACAGGGCGAAAGGCACCAACTATAGTGAAACCTTGAGGCTACAGGCATATGCATAGGGAGGACTGTGACACCTGTGAATGGGAGGCAATTCCTTGACAGGGCTGAACAAGAAAATAGGGCTCTAATTAGACCCAAAAAAATCTGGAAGACAACCATCCATCCATGATTTAAAACCCTTTAACCAAATGTAGTGGTAACCAAAAATACCACCCAGAAAGACCACCAAATCCGATGAACCCAAAACAATTATAAGCAGAACCATCCATATTCTAAAAAAAATCCACACAGTTGTAGTACTCAGGACAAACACAAACCCACTCAACTAAGCCAAAAATATTTTGTAACCAGAGTGAAGTCAAGAATGGAAAAAAGAGACATACTTGTTAATCGAAACCTTAACATGGGAGGTGGCTGAGCGGTTTCACCCTGCCAAAATTCCAGAGCGCAATCACAACAGCCAGATCAAACAATAGTTTGACGAGGGTGGTGGCTAATGGGAAGGGTAAAGGTGACGTGCATTAAATGCACGTTGCCTCCACCCATATCACATTTACTCCATATTACATGCCAACAAGCCCCCATTTACACCATTAATCAACCAATGCATCGAGAATATCAACATCTTTAAACCACAACATAATCCAAGTTCCACAATTTAACCATTTGCATCGTTACTTTTCCAAATGCACCACCCATGTCATAACTCAAATAAATCGCTTGACAACTATACAATAGAATCATCACTAATAGCATAATCACCATAAAAATGAAAATCCATTACTTCCACAAACCACCAAGTTTTATAACATGTGCACATCATCTACCAATTGCATCAACCAATGCATAACCATTGTATTATCTCCTTGCCAAAATGCACCAATTTTTTTTCCACCATATGCATATAAAATGTAAATTAACAATATTTCATAGACATTTCCTTGTTAGTTAGGAGTTAACCACTATCAACAAGCATTTTCATTCATATGGTATCGCATAGCTAGGTCTCTTTTACATTAGATATAGTATTTTGTTTTTCCTCAAAATGCCTTTTTGCAATTTTCACTAACGTTTGTTGTGCAGGTGCGTGAAGAGAAAATACCATAATGAATAGCAGGCTGTAATATCATGAAAGAAAAAACATTCCAAATCTTAACTAATGACAACCATATTCTCATCAATCATGAAAACCCTTGTATCTCATTATCATAAAATGAACAGACATGATCTTCAAAAGTTCAAGAGGGTCCCACCTACTAGTATTATTTAGTCTTATATAATAATAGGTTTTAGCAACACTTTGTGAGCGAAATTACGTTGACTTTTTCAATCGTCAACAAGCTGTATGTAGTAGGTATGGAAGACATGATTCAACTGGCACTGCTTCTCCATATCATTCATATACCACAATGTGGTGAACCTCGTGGCCAATGGTTCTGATGGATCAACTTCTAGGAAGGCTGCTCCTTTTGTCATTTGCCAGGAAACAAATGCGATTAAAATCAACAATAATCTAAAGTGAAATTCATAGCCTTGGTCTTGCGCTTCGTGGTAGTCTTTCTCCAAATCGTTGATGAGGTAGCTCTCTCAGTTCATCTTCATTCCTTCGACACACTTCCCTGCGAGGTCGAAAACAAACCCTGTGACTTGTGTCAGACGGTTCTTTTGGACGAGCATGCCAGCTATAAGATGATAAGCTAGGCGCGTTGTGCCATCCTAGATGGAGGCTACCTTGTAGCCTCGCTTCCCCTTCTCCACATCACCATAGGCTTCCTTTATATGTTGTTCCAGGGATCGATCTATAGCCTTCCCTAGGTAGAACTGTTGAGCATCTGGTACCTGCATGCTCAATCCAGTGATCAGGTGGATCAACGTCGAATCCATAGTGACATGTCTATCCAGCCACAGATACCCTCCATGATAGCACAAAAGGAGGATTTTAACGCACGTGTTAACCTCATGATGTCGGCCGAAGTGGGGGATCTTCATCACATTCAGGATTTTAGATCTCACGATCTCCTTAATCCACAACTAGGGAACTATCTTGGGATTCTTCCCAGTCATCTTCGTCAGGCACCTATGCAGTGCAAGCATCGCATAATTCTTCATGTCATTGAGGTTGAAGTCACTGATTTTGAGAGCCAGGATCAGTCCCAATTGGGGTTTGACTGTGCGTATCCCCTTCGGGAGGTACGCAGTGATCAATGTGTACTCAAAGTCATGCGGGACACTGTCACGACTAACTGAACTAGCCAGAGGCGGGATGTACTTCGAAAAGACTAATGAGATCTTCTTTGCGTTCACCAGATCGTTGCAGTGCTTGCTTCTTTTCTCAGTCGTGGTTCCGCTAGACTGACATGAAGTCGAGGGGGATGCTTGCAATCCACCCATCAACGATGCATGTATTCCTACAGACATGACTTTCTCAGCCATGAGTTCGATCAAAAATCTTCCATAGATTTCACTAGTGCATTATGCTCGCCCGACATTCACACTTGTAATAAAATAACTCGGGTAGGCGAACTGATACTCAAGGTAATCGAATAGATGGTGTTGGCCCTCGACCATGTTTTGTAGAACCTTGGTCATGTTTGACCATTTTTGGGACTTCGACAGGCTGGTCAAAGATGAAGCACCCAGGCGAAGCGAAGATTGTGGGATCTTGCCCCCTTTTTCGGGATTTTTGGGGATTAGGGTTTATGTAACGGGTATGGGATGTCGTCCCATGGTTTTAACCATGTTTAGGCCCCATTTTTAATGTATATATAGATATCTAGGCGAAGTAAGAAAGAGCATACCTAGTATAATTGGCTTAGTGTGGATCTAGAGGCTTTGGGCATACTATGTGTTAAGACTTGCAGAGCTAAGTGCAAGTGATTGTAAGAATCTTGTTTGCAAACTATGTAAGGAGGCTTTGTGTCGTGACATAACTCGGGGAAGGAGGATTTGGCGAGGTGCACACAGATCTCCTGTCCTATGCGGAGTTGGTTTTGTGGCTTTGTGCATGTAAGAGGATTGAAAGAAGATAATAAAGAAGACAAAGAGTTGGTGGACGTAGCCCCACACTGGGGGTGAACCACGCATATCATGTGTTGTGATTGCTTTGTGTTATTGATGTGATTTATGATTAGTATTGAATATTTATATATGTTAGGTACATCTGATGGAGTATCTTAGTGCTTAGTGATATGAATGAATGCTATATATGATTTATTTCTATGTGTTAAGTTCTTGGATGTGTTATATCTTGTTGAATACTGCATTGTTCTGTAATTAGGGTTTTACCTGTGATTTGGATAAAGGGTTGAAGACTAATGAATACTAACTAATAATTGCCCTGTTAAGTATTGTGATCACATATCTGTGTCCCAGCTAGGTTGTAGACACTTGATTCCTCCAACCCCCCTACCTCTACCTCGTGTGAGACTTCATCTGCTTCGCAGGTGTTGCCGAAAGGGCCAGTAGTTAGGGTTGTGTTGGTGTGTTGTTGAAGCGTTGAACCCTGGGTCTGCCCCTGTGCCAACAAATGGTTATGTTGTCTGGACCTGAAACTATGATTGCTGGGAACTGAGGAAAAGAGAAAGATCTGTGTGTAGATCTGTTGTTGTAGTGTGCAGTACTCTACTTGACTTGTGAAGCTTCGTGCCAAGAAGAGAAGTCTGATATGAAGAAAAGAGGTAAGATATTAAAGCTTGGTGCTCTAATAAAGGTAAGATAAGTGGAAATTTTTGTTTCGAAAGAATGGATCTAGGTGTATTTGATAGATTTCGTCCTAGTCTAAAAACTAGGGCACAACTAGAAGAAAGAAGATGTGATATGAATAGATCTGATATAAATAGTGAAATATATGTTATTCCTATGCATAGAAAGAATTTTTGGACTAACAAGTGGATGCAGGGTCCTAGAAAGAATTTTTTACAGGTCCATCACTGTGATCCCATTGCGCAGTACATGAAAGGTTGGGGATCGTTTAAGAGAAAGAGAGGATTGACATTATGTTATAATTGCTAAGGAATGCCCGGGTAGAAGTCTTGTTTGCCTGTGTTGTAAAGCTACTGTACATGAAGTTTTAGATTTCCCTAGAATGATTTCTAAAGTTGAAAATATGAACATGAGACAAGAAAACCATGAGGAAGGTTAAGAGACTAAGAATATGCCAAAGAAACAGAAAGAATCTGAGGCTATATTATTAAAGATGAAAGAAACACTGAATGATCACAGAGACATCAGTTTATCAGAGATCTTAAAAGAGAAAGAGTGCATAGAAACAAGAAAAGGAGATTTCAACATAGACTGTGTATTGGATGCAGAAACACAGGTGAACATTATGCTAGAAAGTACTTGGGAAATTTTGGGAAAGCCTCCTATGATTCCTTCATTGGGAGGAATTGGATTGTTTAAAGTAAAGATGATAACCCTATGTGGAATACTTATGTACCTATGAGTGCTCATGGAACATCGACAGAAGAAGGATTAGAGGTCATTAAGTTTATTTAGAACAAATCCACTTTTTCACTTTTGTTAGGAAGGACTTGGATTGAGAGAGATCAGATCCGAAGGAGAGAAGAAGAGGAAGCTATAGAACAGAAAATGAAAGAATTAAGGGATTTCATGGATAAGAGAATAGTGTGTTTAATAGAAGAACAAGAGGACAAGTCAAATAAACTAAGTGCCAAAGACTTGGATGTCGAAGTTGAAAGAACACAAGAAGGATAAAAGAACCTATCCATGTAGGAGAGTAGAGCACCTACTCTAGAATCAGTAAAAGAAAAAGTATTACCCTCGAACCCTGTGAAAGATCCTCAATGGTGCGAATTTTCTATACTAAGAGCAGATAAAAACAAGAATGGAAAGAGAAATCCAGAGATGCAGATCACAAGGAAGAAAGAAAGAAAGCTCAGTAAGAAGAAAGCAAATCTAGAAAAATTGCAGAAGGTTCCAGAGAGGTCTTCACTGAAGGAAGGCTTCCAGAACTTGAACCTCGCTAGAATAGAAGAACAACACCGACTGGCACTTTGCCACGAAGAAGCAATATGACCGTTGGAGGCATATCGACCATTAGAACGACACTCCAGAATGGATAGAAACACAATTATTGTTGGAATGTTCGCCATTGGACCGTTGGGACCGCACCATAACAGATGGAATTGTATCGATTGAGGCATTCCTGCCCGTTGGAGGAGTCCATTATGACTTTGTCTATTTATCCTGTCAAATGTTGCTCCGAGGAAATTTTCATGAATTGTGATTATCCGAGCCCATAGAGAACTAATTTTTTCCGCGCGTTGCTAATTAAGACCTCGCCACCTATTCTTCTTACCTTGAACGTTTGTCCACCTATCTAAAACATTTCATCACGAGCATGCATGTCGAGCGACCTTAGTAGATTAGATAAATCTATCGAAGAGATTTTGATGGACCTCATGGCAGAGAAGGTCATGTCGGCAAGAGAATAGGCCTCATAGATGAGAGGATTTCAAGCCTCCCCATCGACTGCACGTCGATCTAGGAAATCTCGAACTACGATAGAGAAACGGATCACGCATCACGATGACTTGGAAAACGTGAATCTAATCCGCTCAATATTGCCCGACTATATCCTACCTCTGGCTAGCGCTGTTAGTCATGATAGCATCTTGAGGGACTTCGACTATACACTGATTATTGTGTACCTCCCAAAGGGGATATGCGTAGTTGGACTGCAATTAGGACAGATTATGACGCAAAAGATCAGTGATTTCAACTTGGGAGACCACAAGAATTATGGAATTCTCTCCCCACATAAGTATTTGACAAAGAAAAGAAGGAAGAAGTCAAAGATAATCCCCCGGTCATGGACCATGGACATCATGAGATAAAAAATCCTTAACGTGATGAAGATACCACACTTCGATAAACATCAGGAGGTTAATGCGTGCGTTAAACTCCTCCTATCATGATACCATGGTGGTTACCTGTGGTTGGATCAGTGCATCACCGTAGATCTGGTGTTGATCCATCAGATCACCATATTGAGCATGCAAGGATCCAACCCTCAGGATTTTTACCTCGGGAATGTTGCAGATCGCGCTCTGGTGCAACACATAAAAGAAACTTACGGTGATGTAGAGAAGGGGAAGTGGGGCTACAAGGTAGCCTCCATCCAAAATGGCGTAGTGCGCCTAGATTTCCATTTGATCGATGGTAAGCTCGTCATGAAGAATAGACCAACGTAGGTCACATGGTTTGTTTTCGACCTTGCAGGCAAATGCGTCGAAGGGATGCAAATGAACTGGGCAAGCTACCTCGTCAACCAGTTGGAGCAAGATTGTCGCGAAGAACATGACCAGGGCTACGAGTTTCATTTTAACTGGTTGTTGATTCTCATTGCCTTCATCGCTTGGGAGATGCCAAAAGGAGTGACCTTTGCTGAAATTGAGCCGTCTGAACCACTGGCCGCGAAGTTCACTACGCTATGGTATTCAAGCAACATGGAAAAACAATGGCAATCCAATGCAGTGTTCAACACATATTATTTACAGCTGAAGAGGGCCATTGAATCTTTCCTTCGCATGACGTCGAATACTCTACATAGGTTTAGGCCACTTGCGAAGTTCCACGCAGATAGGCATTTCATTTACATCACTGCACGTGGGGACGAACACAAGGAAGAGATCCAGTCCTATTACAAACTCACAGAGGAGGACATGGAAGAAATAACCAAGGAATGGTCTGCAGAGTTCCTTGTACCGGTCGAACAGATAGAACTCTCTAACCCCGACCTCATCGGAAGTCCTGTAGTCACTTGAGAAGAGTATGATGGACCCAACAACAGTAGAAGGAAGAAGATGGAATAATTATAGGAAATGAACAACGCATAAAAGGAAACTACACTAGATTCACCAGGAGGAGGAGGAGATGATGAAGTATACCAAGAAGAGAACGAAGTGGAAGAAAACAAACAGGAACATGGTGAAGTGACACCACCTAAGGATAACATCACGGAGGCTGAGACATCCAAGAAAAGAAAAGTTTCCCCGAAGAAACCATCAACACAGAAGAAATCATGAGCAAATACGCCTGAATTACACACTGTACTCACGGTGGATGATATTGACCTTATCATCGTAGTTGTTGGAGGACATTTTGCATCTAAACGAAGAAAAACAGGATACAATGTATGACGGGATTGAGGCGGAGCTGAAAAGGGTACATTAGGCTCTTTATTTGAGTCGCACAGTGTCTACTGCGTCGTTGTCAACAGGGGGCATAGAAGTAGCAGATAATCCTGGCCAGCTACGTAGATTAGCAGATTCGACAGAGGCTCACCTTCTTCGAGTCCAAGAGGAAAAGGAGAAGGCCACAGAGGCATTAAAGCAAGAAAAGGAGGAATCCTTAGAACAATGTTGGGTTGTGCGGCAAGAGAATGATGACCTCCAGGTGAAGTTTGTAGAGGATAAAGCGTAGATCCAAAAGGAAAAAGAACAACTGCTCACAGATCAGATTGGAGTTAAAAAAGTAGTCACTAGAGCACTTCACTCTATGTCGGGCTTTGCATAGATAGAGAAAAGACACATTGGAGAGTCAAGTGGAGAAGCTTGCTGAAGCTATTCAACAACTTCAAGCAAGAGTGGAAGAACTGGAACTACAAGAAGTTCCAAACACTCTGTAGGAAGTGCGATACCAGAGAGAAGAAACTACCAAGAGCACAGTAGAAAGAATCAAGGAGTTGGCCTTAGAATGTAAGCTACTCAACAATCGCAGCGCAAAGACCTATGAGCGCCTCCCAGAGGACCCAAAACTAAGAGAATTAGAAGCACAACTCTAAGAGGCAAAGCTATAAGCATCAATAGTGCAAGCACAGTTGAAACTGCTTTCAGCAGTTGAGAATATGAAAAGGTCACAGAAACAATGCGCAGTTCAATAGCAGGTCCATGTCATCCAGAGTAAAGTCATGGAAGTGACCCAAAGACTCCAGCCGATACAAGATGAAGCCTGCACACTTTTTGAGCAGATAGAGGGACAAGGAGCACAGTTAGAACAAGTAGTCACCTCGGTGGAAGAACGCTTGGAAGGACCTGTCACCAATAAAATCATTCAAGAGTTCATCGAGCAGGAGACTCTGGCGAAGCAGCAAGTTGAGGCAACTCGAGCTAAGATCGAGGCCTTCGAAACGGAGTTTCCTAGATCAAAGTGACTCGGGACGAGTCACGGGTGAGTGTTGGGTTCATGTTGCCCCTCGACCAAGTTTTGGAGAACCTTGGTCGTGTTTGACCATTTTTGGGACTTCGACAGGCTGGTCGAAGACGAAGCTCCCAGGCGAAGCAGATATCGCAGGATCTCGCCCCCTTTTTTGGGATTTTTAGGGATTAGGGTATATGTAACATGTATTGGATGTCGACCCATGGGTTTACCCATGTTTAGGCCCCATTTGTAATGAATAAATAGATATATAGGTGATGTAAGAAAGAGGAGACCTAGTAGAATCGGCTTAGTGTGGATCTAGAGGCTTTGTGCATACTATGTGTTAAGACCCTCAGAGCTAAGTGCAAGTGATTGTAAGAAGCTTGTGTGCACACTGTGTAAGAAGGCTTTGTGTTGTGACCTAACTTGGGGAAGGAGGATCTTCCGAGGTGCATACAGATCTCCTGTCCAATGCGGATTTGGTTTTGTGGATCTATTCATGTAAGAGGATTGAAAGAAAATAATAAAGAAGATGAAATGTTGGTGGACGTAGCCCCACACTGGGGGTGAACCACGTATATCCTTTGTTGTGATTTCTTTGTGCTATTGATGTGACTTATGATTAGTATTGAATATTTATATATGTTAGGTACATCTGATGGAGTAGCTTAGTGCTTAGTGATATGAAAGAATGCTAGATCTGATCTATTTCAATGTGCTAAGTTCTTGGATGTGTTAGATATTGCTGAATACTGCGTTGTTTTGTAATTAGGGTTTTACGTGCAATGTGGATAAAGGGTTAAAGAATAATGAATACTAACTACTAAGTGCCTTGTTAAGTATTGTGATCACAGATCTGTGTCCCAACTAGGTTGTAGATACTTGATTCCTACAACCCCCCCTGCCTCTACCTCAGGTGAGACTTCATCTGCTTCACATGTGTTGCCTAAAGGGCTGGTAGTTAGGGTTGTGTTAGTGCGTTGTTGAAGCGTTGAACCCCAGGTCTGCCCCTATGCCAATAGATGATGAGGTCTAGGCAACACAGTGCGGTATGAAATTGGTTCTCTGTTAGATCGGATATCTCGGTTTGCAAAAAGTGGTCCCAACGCAACGTCCGACGGGTTAAATAAGAAACGTTGTAACAGATTCCTCCAACGGCTAGGACTGCCTCAATCAATACGAATCCATCCATTATGACGTGGTATCAATGGTCCAATGACTATATTTCTGGTAATAATTATGGTTCTAACCATTCTGGAGAGTCATTTTAATGGTCGGGATGCATCCAACGGTCATATATCTTCGTCGTGGTGAAGTGCCATTCTGCGTGGTTATGCTATTCCAACGAGGTTCAAGTTCTGCAAGCCTGTCTTTTGCGAAGTCTTCTCTGGGACTTCCTGCTGTTTTTCTAACTTTTCTTTCTTCTTACTGATCTTTCTTTCCTTCTTTCCTATGATCTGAGTCTCTGGTTTCCTCTTTCCATTTTTATTCTTATCTTCTCTTAGTGTAGTAACTTCACACTGCTGAGGGTCTTTCGAAGGGTTCGAGTGTAATATCTCTTCTCTTACTATTTCTGGGGTGGATACACTTCTTTAATCCTTCTTGTGTTCTTTCCACTTTGACAGCTAATTCTTTGGCCCTATGTTGCTTCAAATTATTCTCTTGTTCTTCTATTAGTCGCTTTATTTTTCTAGTCATGAAGTCCCTTAATTCTTTCATTTTTTGTTATCTAGCTTCTTCCTCTACTTTCCTTCGGATCTGATCTTTCTCAATCTAGGTCTTTCCTAACAAAAGTGCAAAAGGGGCGCTGCTCTCAACAAACTTAATGACTTCAAATTATTCTTCGTTCGATGTTCCATGGGCTATCATAGGTACATTAGTAACTCTTCCACATAGGGTTATCATCTTTCCTTTAAACAATCCTATCCTTCCCAATGAAGGAATCATAGCAGGCTTTCCCAAAATTTCCCAAGTGCTTTCTGGCATAATATTCACATGTTTTTCAACATCCAGGACATAGTCTATGTCGAAGTCTCCTATTCTTGTTTTTATGCACTGCTTCTCTTTTAATATATCTAGTAAAATGATGTCTTTGTGATCCTTCAGTGTTTCTTTCAGCTGTAATAACATAGTCTCTGATTCTTTCTGGTCCTTTAACATGTCCTTATCTTCTTGACCTTCTTCATAGTTTTCTTGTCTCATGTTCATCTTTTCAACTTTAGCAATGATCCTAGGCAAGTCCTCAACCTTATGACAAATAAATTTATAACAAAGACAAATAGGACCTATACTAGGTCATTCCTTAGCAAGATGTCTCGGTCTTCTGCAGTTATAACACATAGTCAATCCTCTCTTTCTTTTAAATGATCCCCAACCCTTCCTGTACTGCGTACTGGGATCATAGTGATGGATCTGCAATCTGCAAAAATTATTTCTAGGTTCCTGCATCCACTTATTAGTCCAAAAATTATTTCTATGCATAGGAATAACATATCTTTCACTATCTCTATTAAATTTATTCATATCAACTCTTTCTTCTAGCTGTGCCCTAGCTTTCAGACTAGGAAAAAATCTATCAAACATACCTAGATTCATACTTTCAAAGAAAAAATTTCCACTTATCTTACCTTTACCAGAGCACAAAGCTTTAAGATCTTACCTCTTTTCTTTAGATCAAACTTCTTTTTCTTAGCATAGAGCTTCACAAGTCAAGTAGAACACTGCACACTACAACAATAAATACACGCACATAGCTTTCTCTTTTCTTCAGTTCCCAACAATCACAATTTCAGGTCCCAGAAACAGGACCATTTTTTAGGACAGGGGCAGAACCAGGGTTCAATGCTTCAACAACACACCAACAAAACCCTAACTATTGGCCCTTTCGACAACACCTGCGAAGCAGATGAAGTCTCACCCGAGGTAGAGGCAGGGGGGGTTTCAGGACTTAGGTGTCTAAAACGTAGCTGGGACAGAGATCTGTGATTACAACACTTAACAGAGCACTTAGCCAACAATATGCATTAAGTTATGATTCTTAGTCACATCGCAGATTAAACCCTAAGTACAAAAAAACACAGTAATAATCAGATCAAACACTTCCAAGCACATAATATTAACTCAGATCTAGCATTCATTTACCATCAATAGAGCACTAAGGATCCATACATCTATCTAACATACATCAAGATCAGTGCACTAAGTAGATAAATATATAAAAAACATGAACAACATTGCACAAAGCACATCAACACAGGATATACGTGGTTCACCCAAGTGTGGGGCTACATCCACTAACTTCTTCTTCTTCTTTATTAGTCTTCAAGATTCTTACATTCCTCTGCTCTTGTGCATAAATCCACAGAGCCAAATCGACAAAGGACAGGAGATATACGCGCACCTCACCAGATCCTCCTTCCCTAAATTAGGTAAGGGCACAAAGCCCTACCTAGTCTGTGCACAAAGTCTCTTACAATCACTTGCACTTAACTCTGCAAGTCTTAACATACTCTAGTCATGCACTAAACCCATGACCTCTAATAAATTCTACTTACATTGCCTGGATACTTATTTATACATTACAAAAGGCCTAAACATGGGTAAACCCATGGGTTGACATCCCATATCTATTACATAAACCCTAAAATCCCCCAAAAAACCCATAAAAATGGGAAAGATCCCGCGATATCCGCTTCGCCTGGGCGCTCCGTCTTCGACCAGCCTGTTGAAGTCCCAAAAATGGTCAAACACGACCAACGTTTCCTCAAAACTTGGTCGAGGGCCAACACATAAAGAAACTGTTTGAAAAAATTTCAACGTTGGCCCCATTCGCAGGTCATTGTTGCCCATGTCTAGTCCTAGTACAATGTCTTTTGGTTGTTCCTTTTAAATTTTGTTCGACAGTACACATGTTCCTACATCTAGTACTGCAAGGACATATTTTTATTGTTTTGATTAAATAATGAATGGAAAAAGATGGATTTTTCATCACAACTATGACACACATACGTTAATGTATACTATACAATGTAGAACCTGAAAGAAAAATGAATAAAGGTTGATGCAAACTTAAAACTTGTGTCAACCAATTT
Source organism: Picea sitchensis (assembly GCA_010110895.2). Classification (NCBI taxonomy): domain Eukaryota; kingdom Viridiplantae; phylum Streptophyta; class Pinopsida; order Pinales; family Pinaceae; genus Picea; species Picea sitchensis. The sequence goes on along the minus strand of SNQJ01S0001768.1, from coordinate 26,273 downwards.
GTGCACTAATTTTAAAGAAATGTAGGGTTTATGGGGTTTACATGATGAATTTATGATGGAAATAAGTGGGTGTGTGAGTCAAATTTGAGTCCAGAAACCCTCCCATATCGTTAAGGCACGTGAATAGTCTATCCATGTCAAATTTCAATGTATACATAAATAGTTTGAAAAAATTTCAACGTTGGCCCCATTCGCAGGTCACTGTTTCCCATGTCTAGTCCTATTACAATGTATTTTGGTTGCTCCTTTTAAAATTCGTTCGACAGTGCACACGTTCCCACATATAGTACTGCAAGGACATATTTTTATTGTGTTGATTAAACAATGAACAAAAAAAGAGGGGTTTTTCATCGCAACTATGACACACATACATTAATGTATAATATACAATGTAGAACCTGAAAGAAAAATGAACAAAGGTTGATGCAAACTTAAAACTTGTGTCAACCAATTTGTGCACTAATTTGAAAGAAATATAGGGTTTATGGTTTACATGATGAATTGATGATGGAAACAAGTGGGTGTGTGAGTCAAATTTGAGTCGTGAAACCCTCCCATATAGTTAAGGCATGTGAATAGTCTATCCATGTGAAATTTCAGTGCATACAGAAACAATTTGAAAAAATTTCAATGTTGGCCCCATTCGCAGGTCACTGTTTCCCATATCTAGTCCTAAAACAATGTATTTTGGTTGTTCCTTTTAAAATTTGTTTGAAAGTACACATGTTCCCGCATATAGTACTTCAAGGACATATTTTTATAGTGTTTATTAAATAATGAACGAAAAAAAGAGGGATTTTTCATCACAAGTATGACACACATACATTAATGTATAATATACAATGTAGAACCTGAAAGAAAAATGAAGAAAGGTTGATGCAAACTTAAAATTTGTTTCAACCAATTTGTGCACTAATTTGAAATAAATATAGGGTTTATGGTTTACATGATGAATTGATGATGGAAAGAAGTGGGTGTGTGAGTCAAATTTGAGTCCAGAAACCCTCCCATATCATTAAGGCATGCAAATAGTCTATCCATGTCAAATTTCAATGCATACAACAACAATTTGAAAAAAATTCAATGTTGGACCCATTCGCAGGTCACTATTGCCCATGTCTAGTCCTAGTACAATGTATTTTGGTTGTTCATTTTAAAATTCATTCGAAAATACACACGTTCCTTCATCTAGTACAACAAGGATATATTTTTAATGTGTTGATTAAACAATGAATGAAAAAAGAGCGTTTTTTCATCAAAACTATGACACACACAGGGATGATTTTAAGGATGTAAATTTATATTCAAATGTAGAAACTTGGGCTAATCTTACTAGTCCTTAATATGAAAAATGTAAAATGTTTGGAGATAGTTTTGTAAAAATATTCAAATTTCTAAAGATTTTATATAGTTTCTATAAAATTAGGGTGATTTTTAAGATAAAATAATTTTATTCTATGAAATTTGGGCAAATATTTTTAGAAAATATGGAAATTGGCGAATCGTTTTTTGGGAAAACCATTGAAAATTAACCCATTTGTGAAATTTAGCCCCTAAAATCATCTATGGACACACATACATTAATGTATAATATACAATGTAGAACCTGAAAGAAAAATGAAGAAAGGTTGATGCAAACATAAAACTTGTGTCAACCAATTTGTGCACTAATTTGAAAGAAATATAGGGTTTATAGTTTACATGATGAATTTATGATGGAAACAAGTGGGTGTGTGAGTCAAATTTGAGTCTAGAAACCCTCCCATATTATTAAGGGATATGAATTGTCAATCCATGTCAAATTTCAGTGCATACAGAAACAATTTGAAAAAATTTCAATGTTGGTCCCATTCACAGGTCATTGTTGCCCATGTGAATGACAAATTCCCATTTTTCATCACAACTATGACACACATACATTCTTCATAAGTCATGGCCCAAAGTCCCATGTTTTCAAACACTTTCAATGAAGACTCTATAGAAATGACAAACATGCTCATCGAAACTTCGTTGATGCAATACTATGACAACAATGATGACATCTACGATCATGATTGTATAAAAATGACTGAGATTCTCTTGGTTTCAAGAATAATTTATCCTCTACTAAATAAGGAAAACCACATGAAGGTGGAAGATCATATGGCCCCTCCCCTCCCCCTTACATTACTCTCAATTCCCCAATACCCAATCTATAAAATAGAAAATAATCAAAAGCAACCTAGATGTAAGATTCATGCAATATAGAAACTACAAAAACAAAAATTAATGATGGTAAATGAAATTATGTGTTTGTAAATGATATTTTTATTTTACCACTTACTCTATTATATTGGCGACTATTTTCAGGTTTCACATAATAATTAAACAAAATGTATCATAGGATATAAAAATGTCGCATAAAACTTAAAAACATGTAGTTAAACCATGACATAAGTAAATTATTTTAAGAGAATAATTCATACAAATTAAAATATATAGTCATGTACCCGATCCAACTCAACATATGTATCATCCTTATTATGTATCTTCTTCTTCATCAAACTCAACATATGTATCATCATCCGGTTCATAAACGATGTTGAAAGGATTGACGATATCATCATCGTCATCAATGTCATTTTCGAGCAATTGTCATCGACATCATCATCAAGAAATGCATTGTCTCCTATGCCTGGATCATGATCTTCTTCGCCTGTTGACTCTGCATGATCTTTCGGCTTTGTCTGATCTGGCGAATAATCTTCTTCTTCAATATCATCTTCTTCCTGTACATAAGTATACTTAACTGTCCTTCCTCTTGGATCATATATAACAACAAATGACCAATCCCGCTCACCTAGAACATTTGAGTAAAATACCTATTCATATTGGCTTGGAAAAACATAGCGATCATGTCCTCTTTCAAACATTGTTGTTTTAATCATTAGAAATCCATTGGCATGTTGAATAACAATTCTTTTCTCATTGCTTTCATGCATTCGTAACCTATACCATTTGACTTCGAACAAAACTAATTTAAAGGAATTAAAGTCACACTCAAGCTTATCATTCAAATACCCATAGTATCTATTTTCATATTCTTGAGAATGTTTTTCACTCCTAGAGGAAACATTAGTGACCTGGAATACTACAGTTATCCCACTATCAGAAGTTTTACTGGTTTCATCCAACTGTTTGATGTGAAANTTATCATTCAAATACCCATAGTATCTATTTTCATATTCTTGAGAATGTTTTTCACTCCTAGAGGAAACATTAGTGACCTGGAATACTACAGTTATCCCACTATCAGAAGTTTTACTGGTTTCATCCAACTGTTTGATGTGAAATTTGTGACCATTTCACAACATAGCCTTGTGGTGTTTCAACTGCAATATGCCAGATATGTAAAAGATGCATTATCAATTAATAAATTAACATATAATTTATATAACTTGGAAAGTATATGAAAAATATAGTACACATGTAGTCACATTAATATAATATAAAGTAACTAAATAAAATGGGTGAATTTTCTTGCATGTTCATCTTTCAAACCATGTGCTAAATCAATTTCCCTTTGTGTAACATTGGCATCTTCGTTACGATGAGCTTCTCTAACCAATTCAGACAATCGTTTCCATGACAAACTACCGCCATGATGTTTTTTACATCTTTCAATCCATACATTCATCTAGTAAAGATTGTTTGCAATGTATAAATGCAGTGCATCCCAATCTTGAGCAACTGAATCAAAAAATCATAATTCACCAATATTAAATAATAGTTATAACATCCATGGTAAATATTAATAATTTATGAAATAACAGATATTAATATATTAATGAGTATGATCATATACACAAAAAACAAAAAAATATGTATTAATGATATAAATCTCCACAATTATTAATACATTACCTCTCGTTTTTTTCATTATACCTTTCACCAACAGGTGCTCATGATCTTCAATTTTTTTGATGGAGTTCACATCCCAAATGCGATCCATTGCATGTGTAGTTGACACTGCTAATTTAGGAAGATATTGACTAATATACACCATGGATTGATATACCATATATCCCTCCACCATAGAACCCTCAAGTCGTGTCCTTTGTCTAACCAAAGCCTTCAATGATTTCAATTGCTTCTCCACCATCCACATTGACCTTGTGTGTATAGGTCCAAAAATTTCAATCTCCTCAACTTGGTGTACGAGGTAGTGTTCTTGTGCATTGAAAAATGTTAGAGGTATATACTTTTTCATTTCACAAATTAGCTGAGGAATTTCTCTCTTCCAATACTTTATATCATCTTCATGGATTTGTTTCAATGACAACCATCTACATGAGATCATGACACAAGAAAATAACATGTTTCAACATAACATAATATAATATATTACATTAAAAGTAAAACACATGTCATTAAGTACAACAACAAATTTAAAGAACATTTTGCATATAAATCACAACTACTTACCTCATGTATTTGCCAAGATCATATATAACTTGTTTGACATTGTTATCAAAGTCGTTTGGGAGAGATAACGGTAGAACATATTGTAACAAAACAATGAATCATTATTTGTTTCGACCAAAGTAGACAAAAAAAAAACTTAAAATATGTATAAGGCCAATATATATAAATATGCATACAAAAATTATTACCTTAATGAAGTTATGCCAATCATGTGTTTTTACCCCACCAAATTCACCTTTCTTCTTTAAGATATTATTTATGTTTGAAGCAAAACCCGTGGGAAATTTAATTCTTTGAATGACCTCTTTTATATAATTTCTTTGATGCTATGTTAATAATCATGGAAGGTTATTTCGGTCTAGTCCATCTCTATTTGATCAGAACACACTTCGCATTGCATGATTGGCTTCCTGAACGTCAGTACAAATTTTGACAATTTTTTCTTTATCCCTCCTACCATCTATGATTCGCCATAATGTTTCTGTTACATTCTTCCCGATATGCATTGTATCAAACAAATGAGTTATTTTTATCTCCTCATAGTAGGGAAACCTCATGAATTGAGTGGGATAACATTTCATTCCTCATGGAATCCCATTATTAATACCTTCATGATGACGACCTTCATGAACCATAAAAGAAATCAAAAAAATAATTATCAAATACAGTAAAATATTTTCAATGATTAAAATAAACATTCAAAAAATTACATGATATAGATACATAAATAAATTGCGTACCTTGATGATTTCTATTATATTCCAACCTCCATAGGTGAGGTGTCATTCTTCATGGTTTTAAACCAGTCTCTTCTTTCCCATTGAAAAGATGTTTTCCGGTAGTACGATGCCTATGGTTCTTAGGGAGGAGGTGTATATACTCATCAAACACCACCTTTCCTAAACTTTTTGAATGACAGTACTTCATCTTAGGACCACAGACTGGACATGCAAATTCACCCTTTGTTTGAAGACATGCAACAGATAGATTAATGTCAACTATACGATGAGATTATTTAAAAATTAAACATGCAACATGATATCTTTAAAAAATTATATAGTATTTAAGAGAAATATAATTCTACATACCACAAAAATGTGTTAGTCCTGGTGCATCATGAATTTTCCATAAAAGTATTCCACGGAATTTAAATTTCTTCTCCCCGATTGGTTTACAAATGTCATACATAGTGATGCCATCCCATAACTTTAGTAGCTCGTCAAAAAGAGGCTCCATATATACATTATTATGTTTAACCTGGTACTTACCTAATTGTTTGAAATTACACATAATTACTATAACCATGATATGCATATATAAGTAAAGAAATAAACAAAAGATATTATGCAAAAAATGAAACAAATGAAAATGTTACATTCAAAAAATTAATGTAAACAAAATATAAATGGAACAATCATTGTCAACATTATGTGCTCCCTCTTTATTGATATCCAAGGAGGAATGTTATTTTTGATAACAAAAATAGGCCACATTGAGTAAATAGACCTAATCTCTCTGAATGGATTAACACCGTGAGTTGTTAATGAAATCCTAACATTACGAGGTTTATCTTTGAAATCTGCCCATTTTCCCTCAATTTCCCTAAATGCATAAACATTGGCAGGCATTCTAAGAACACCATCTCCACTTTTGTTGCATGCATGGTAATCCATAAATTGTGCTATGCTTTCACACCTGCACAATCGCTACAAACATGGAACTATGGGAATATGATGAAAAACCTTTCGAGGCACCCTTTTTGTTACTTGATCGGTTCAATATCTACTGATAATACATTGAGGACATTCATTTTTTGAAGTGCATTGTCGATAATATATAATATTATCATTAGGACATGCATCTATAGTTTGATAATCCATTCGAATGTCTTTCATAATGGCATGCAAATCTTGATATGTGCGAGGAAAAATATTTGACAATGGTAACAAAAATTCACCTAACAATCTACAATACAACAAATAACTAGTTAATGTAAAGAATATTAATTGTAAAAGTTGCATTCTTATTTTACAAATTAATTAACACTAAAAAAAAATAGAAAAAAGTCAACATTTATGTATAATATGAGATGAAACATATTACATACCTTAGGATCTGTGTCATACACGTGTTTGGCAAATTATTCATAACCTTTAAGTTCACTAGTAGTAATGTAGCAGAGAGAATATTTTCTCTTGAGCCTTCATAAATTCGTTTATTTTCCTTTTCTAATCGAGGTTCATCATAAATACCATCACTGTCCCCATCCTCATCCGACTGAGAAAACAAATATTGGATGATTTGATTTGTCCCATCATCTTCTTCCATGGGATAATTAACTTGATTTTTCCCATCATCTTCTTCCATGAGATCCTCATTTTCTTGATCATGTTCCTTAGCTTGTACAATATCATTTCTACTAGTACTATTTGGTGCAATATTCTGCAGAAAGTTAGAGGGAAACTCTAACTTTATAATTACAAACAATCATGAAAAATTAGTGTGTACTATAACAAATATTCAACCAATATATATACATATATATATTTTGTATAAAATTGACAATATAAAAACAAATAATGAATATATAGCTAATTACCATGGGACGATATTCATTCGACCCCCCATCAATGTGCCCATATTTCCTACAATGTTTTGTACTTGTTTCTATTAAAATTATTACGGGACATGTAAGGAAACATTTTTTTCAAGGGAAATAACATTTACCATCACCCTTTTCACCTTCTTTACTTTTTTTCCCACCTCTAATATTCTGCGGCATTCTTCCTCACAAAAATACCCTTTCTGAACCGTCGTTGTTATAGCAAGATTGTCGCAACATCTCTATTTTAAAAAATATTTATAGATATTTTTCTCGTCGCAAGAGTGATGAAAGTTGACCAAATCAATGTTGACTTTGTCAAACAATATCATGGTCAATGTTGACTTTTTCAAATAGTGTAAAGGTCAATGGTTATTGTCACTCTTGTGATGATAACCAAAGGTTGTCGCAAGAGCGACGATAGTCCACTATATTCATGTTTGTTTCTCTTGCAATGAATGTCTGGGTTCATCACAAGAGAGACAAATTTGGGCTGGATTTATAAAAGATTAAAAAATTGAACTCTTTCTCTTGAATTTTGCAACAAAAGGGTACTTTCGTCGCAGGTAGTTGTCGCAATTTTTTTAATATGTAGTATTGTTAAATGTCAAATATTTACAAAATTTGTGGTTTCAAGAACATTTGGGTGGTTTCATTTCATGGTTTTGTGTGGGTTCGAGTGATGGTTTTGAATACCACACGTCAAGGGGGGTCGAGGTGGATCCTTTTTTCGACATGTAGCATGTGTCAAAACCACCCTACATCACCTCAAGGCTTATGCCCTTTTAAATGTCAATCGACCTGGTGTAGCGAGGTTCGTTATAAACCATATATCTTCGTGATTTCTAATCACTGTTCCACGTTTAATCACGATATATATACACACAAACACATATTTTTATTAACATTAATTAAAAGTAATCATATTATTAATCGTATTTCATTTAATTTATTGGAATTTATTAAAATTAATTGTATTTCATTTTAAATATATAGAATATAGTATTAAAAACTAATAAACATCTTTTTATTAGTTTTTGATACTATATTCTATATATTTGAAACAAAATATGATTAATTTTATAAATTTGAATCAATATATACAAAGAACTCATAAATATAACTATTAAAACTAATATAATTAAATCTAATAACTTAGAGTCTCGATAGGGCTAAAATTTAATAAAACTAAAGATACTAGGTTTATGTTAAGCGCCTTTTCGAACCAGTGCTAGCTCCTTTGTGATTCCTTCGTTATGATTTGATATGGCGCTAAGTATCCATGCGACCCGTGGATAAATCTTCACACAAAACCATGGTTTACCACTTTTGGAAAGTGGTTTTCATATACAGTGTCTTGAGGGTTCAAACGATGGTATTAAAATCTTCTTCTAGTGGGTTGCGATACTACCAGCGTGGAACACATGTCTCAGTGGTAAGTTTATAAACCACCCTCGACACCCACACCTTTATTAAACTCTGAGCTTCTCTCCTATGCGAAGGCGACGAGGATCGTTGATCAACAATCAACCTTAAACGTGATCCTACGAAACCTGTGTAGTGGATCTAAAATCCAACGATCCATATTTAATCTCATTCAAATAATGATAATAACAATTAAATCTCCTCGTTGCAAGGATGATTTGCCTCAATCTTGATCGGTATGCTTCCAATGCAAAATATGGGATTGATCTGCCACACAATGAACTTTGATCTATCGATTCACACAGTATGACATATGTATTTCCCAGGATGTAGAGAAATCATGAAATAAACAAACCAACTCTACCCATACACACAATTCTATATTGCAGAATTAACACTGTAATTTATGGAACACACTAGAACATTATTTCTAATATTCAAAACTTCTCTTACAACCTGCACACATGGAATTTCTCCAAAACTACTCCTCCTAACTCACTTTGTCTGCCTAACCTCTGCCAGATTATAAAACTACAAATATATTCTTAGAGGTCTTGAAATAGCTCATGCAAAACTAACTCACTCAAAGTATCTAGACAAGCCTATATACTAGGAATTGTTTCCTGAATCTCAACAACAAACTAACAACTATGAAACAAATCAATCTTCGAGATATCTTTTACAAATATTACAAAATAAAATTAGGGAACCAAATCCCTTGGTAAATGTTTTTACCCCTTGGGTCAGTTCTAGATCTTGTTGTCAGATGCTCCTACATTAGAATCTTGACGAAGAAAATAATTGTTCATAAGACCTTCAAGGTCTGCACCATACTTGGAAATCTTTGTTGTTGTCTTCCAAGTGAAATCCATGTGCAATAATGGATTTTGAGGACACTGAATCCATAGTGTGACAATAATAAATGATTCAATCAATGATGCTATAGAGAGGATATGTACAAGTGTTAACATTGTCACCATAGGTTGAGTTATGACACATGTAAACCTAGACATGTCATTTCCAAGGAAGATTACGAAAGCTTCTCCTAGTGTCCCAGATTTTGATGTGGTTGCACAGAAGGAATATCTAAACGATACCATTGAATTAATATAGTGATCATTCCCTCGAGCCTGCAAATATAGTTATTAGTTTTATACCTTTTTTATGAATTTGGAGTGATGAGAGATCTTATATGAGACTCTGTAGTGTATTAGTGTAAGATTTAGGAATTTTGGTAGAGGTGGAAGAAGGTTCTTTGTGTTCAATTAAAAAAAGAAAGAAAAGGAAAGTGAGAGAATTTAGTATCTATCCAATCGTTATAGGATACAAAGTGTAGGATGTAATGTTGGACTTGTGAAGACAAGAGGGTGAGTCAATATATAGTGCTTGAGATGACTATGGATACTTGAGAGAATGGTTATTTCTTATAGTGTTGGTTGTGTGAAATGATAGTGACACCATTGATTAGGCCTAGGAGAAGAAGGATTAACAAATACATGGTTATATGGATGAGGAGTAAAGGCTATATGAATATTGGGAGCACTCTAAGTGTGGGGGTTGGAATGAGAATTATGGTTTTGGGAGGATTGGAAATTAGTCCACTATTGAACTTTACATTCAAAATCCAAGGCATGTTCCAAGTCCTAGTCAAGGGAAACACTTTCAAATATGGAAAATTTGAATATAAAAAAATCCAATACAACATAATTAAATTTAACAATAAATACCTCCTCTGGATCTAGAAACTAGAGTTGAATGCAAATCCAAGTGAACACCTCAATGTACTATTGTAATGTCTTTGTAGGTTCTTGACGGAGATGATACCATCTGGATAGTAGATTTATGAGGTGGCTTGGATGGTAAAAATGCTATTGAAGGGTGTAAAATAATACCTCACAAGTGGTGATACAATGAATACCTCTTCTAGATATAGAACCTGGAGTTGAATGCAATGCCAAGTGAACACCTCAATGTACTATTGTAATGTCTTCCTAGGTCCTTGAGGGATGATACCATTTGGATAGTAGATTTTTTGGGTGGCTTGGATGGTAAAATTGATATTTGAGGGTGTGAACTAAAACCTCTCAATAGGTCCATACAATATGAAGAAATATTAAATAACTCATGCACGTAATTAGAGGGATGGAAAGACGCATTTACATGAGTACACTCAAGTCAAAATAGAAATATTGAAAAGAGGATGATATCCTTAAGTTATAGATGTTGAGTTGAAATTTGTTGGCAAGGTGGGTGCATCCTTCTTAGGGAGGAAACCTAGGCTATCTCAAAGTGTGAATCTCAAAGATGATAGCATTGATTTATATTGATGGTGATATAGGGGCCATTTATTAAACTATTTATCTTACATAAACAAAACATAAGATGTTATTTTGTTGAGCTAGAGAATAAGTCAACAATATAAAATAGCAAGTCGATACAAATAGAAACATATAACTAAGAAAAGAATCAAACTTAGTACAAGAAACTTTAAAATTGGAACTCACTTTTTTCCTGCCATATGATTTATCAATATTGTTGTCAATGTTCATTGAATCAATCGCTAATTCAAGAAAGCATTCTACATTGCCAAGTCCTCGGAATAGGCCTTTATGCACATTGAACATTGGAAAACATCAATGTTAAGGGAGAACATAAAATGCCACATCAAATTACATTCAATAATCTCTAAAAGCAATATCATTAAATGGATAATAGGAATGCATTAATGAGCTCCTCTTGATTTCAAGAATAATTTATTCTCTAATAAACAGGGCCAACCATGTGAAGGTGGAATCTCATTCCCCCCCCTGACATCAATCATGCATATTAATTTAAACAAAAACTGTACAACTAATAATTTATATTAATAATTTTTGTCCTCAAAATATTTACAATCAATTCATTTCAATTTCTTTCTTTTAATAAAATTATTCAGTACTACATCATCACTACTAACATTGTCTTCAATCCCTTCAGTTGTTGGACCCTCTTCTGGTCATGATGCATGACTATGTGTTGTCTCTACCATTTCACAAATTCTAGTAATACGACATAGTACTAGACGTTGTTGCACTACAAGGGAATCCACTAGAACAACATAAAGCGTTAAAAGTACATGGTTAGTTATTATCATTCATATTAGTCTTTCATTAATACAAATATCATGATTTTTTTTTTTACCTAGAGGAGTAGTCGACACCATTGGTTGGGTTGTCATCGGTTTCTCTCCTCTGTGAGCACCAGCCCCATTTACATCCTATGTCATTCAAACAATAAACATTATAAGTACACCATTTGCAACTAAATATTACTAATCGTCAATATATATTTTTCATTTTAAATACACATACCGTGATGGGTCTTCACACCAGCAGAATCATGGGGTTCTTATCCAATATTGTTGTGAAATGAACTAGGGTTTCTCGCATACTTAAAGAAATAGACACATTAATTGATGTGATAAATTAACCATCTATATATGTACTTACAAGTAATGAACGATTACAACCTTGTCATTTTACTTACCATCTCGCCCGAAGGGTCAGTCGATTGTGTTTGCCCCAAGATTTTTCTATGTTCAACCACTTCTTGAAAGTTGAACTTGAAGTCGATATTCATGTCTTCTTCGGTGGGCGCATTGTTGAACATATCCCCCTGCATTGCATAATATGATGAATTTTTCTTATTGGCTGCAATTAAAAAAAAATGTATGATGATATGAATAATATGGTAAAATTATTTGGGACTTACAATTCGAGATTTTAATCTTAGGTATCCACCTTGGCCAAGTTTTTGTTTCTAGTGTTTATCCAGTCTTTCCTTGGTGGATTTTGATGTGTTTGGGAGACTACGAAAAGTTTCAAATATGTACCTAGACGACGTAATTTTTTCTATAGATCAACTAAAAAACGTTCGGCATATTCAATTCAAAATGTCATTTCCCTTCTAGGCCTAGGTGGTGTCTTCCCTTCATGTCTTAATGCAATATATTTTTCATCCTCCAATATATTCTTCCATTCCCTCTTGGGAATGGAGAAATGATGATCATACTTAGGGTTTTTTACCAATCGATTCCTATATTGATCTTTGACATATTTCAATTGTGTACCCGCCTATGAGGTGATATCTTATTTATTGAATGAATAACCAAACACGCCGACCAAATGGTTAACAAGTTTTTCTTTCAATTATTTTTTCTAGGAATTCAATCGTGTGCAAATGGTGGGCCCACAAATATATAATGCATTTTCATGCAAGTTCCTATAAAAAAATGTTATTTACTGCAAAAAGATATGATAATTAGTTTAAAATAATTTGAAAGATGCAAGTTTCAATATTTAAATAATAGGAATTAGCTAAGATATTAATAATTACCTGGGACTTATGGTATCTTCAAGGGAACAAAGTTTTCGTCCATCAAAATTTTGACCAATATGTTTCCCATGCTTTGAACACATGTTGCTCCAAGTTAATAGTACATAGACTCTTCTTCATGAGATTCACCATCTACTAAACCATCATGTGCATCTTGGTCCGGCGTGAAAAATAGGGGAATCTCATGGGCGCCAGGCGTTGCAGTTGTCTAAGCCACACATAGAGAGGAAAATATCCTCGAAGGAATGTGGATCATGCCAGGGCGCTATGGTTTTTCTTCACCACTGCTACCAACAGTGTCCCACAACCAAGATCTTGCATCGGTTCGAAATATTTTTGTAGAAAAAAACTATTTTTAGTTTAGCTCAGATAAAAATATGAAACATAAATTCATAAATTAATATATTTCATAAATAATATATTTAAAAAATGGTGCTTACTACATATTGATATATAGTCTTCTCTAACTATCTCATCCTTGTTGTGGTCTCCTCTATAGTCTTACAACTAGCAAATTGAAGGAGTTATTTGTTTGCCTTTCACAAGCCCTTTCTAATTATTTCAATTGGGTTGAGGAAATCATATATTTCATCACCTTTATCATCATGCTATGGTGTGCTTGTCTATATCAACAAATAAATTTCAAGTTAATTGAATGATTGTCAACAATAATTTATATGAAGATCAATGCTTTACTTGTTGTGAGTTGGTTGGTGCCTTCCCACGATCACCCTGCCACATGTAAATATTTGTCATTTCTCTGGGGTACAAGATACCATTTTTCAAGCTACAATACAAGTATGTATTTCAATATACAATACGAATGGCCACTCAAATATCTCGTAAAGGGAGGTTGCATACAAGTTTCAAATCAATGAGTATACCTTATATATTTCCAATAGAAAGAAATCATGTGAACCTCAAATTTCAGAGACGATGAGGAGACAATATAAACAACTATGAAAAGAAGTATGAATATTTGCATAACCTTAATAAAATATTCTTTATTAAGAAAATAAATGGTAAATCACACATACATAATAATTAATTAATTTACGAGAGATCTAGGATTCACACAATTTTGCATGTTCTGGAATTTACACTGAATATACCTTTGGAAGTTGACTCACATTGATGAGAGGTGGATTGTAACCATCATGCACAAGCATCACAAGGTTTTCAAATATGTGTTCAACCAAAGGATACACTAACACTACTCATTGGAAATTTGGGAGGACAATTTGAATTCATCCATTTCTGTGTTGATCTGGCCCGAATTGACAATGTCCTTTATGGTTCCAGTGTAATTGGCATAACACTATTTGAATTTGGTAGATTTTAACTTCTATAATGCATCAATGGATAAATGTAGACCTACAATTATAAATCAGTGTTTCTCTGTGTGTCATAATTTCATTGACACTGAAGTTGATATGATTACATAAAATTAAAAAATATTAAAACCTACATAAATGTAAATTAACAAACAATGTCAATCTGAAGCTGAAAACTTATCAACAAAGTTCCATTATTCATATACAAGATCTTGCATCATTTCCTCTATGCAAAGCATCAAAGGAAAACTTCTTGAAATGGAAGAAGAGGACATTACACCTTGAAAACGTAATGTTCTAACTTCTCCAACTCTATATAACTTAGGGAAGACATGTGATCCCTGGGTTAGAATGGCTTGGAAACACTTTGTATAATACAACAAACCTCTTACAGTGATAGCTTCCTCACTCCAATGTCTTTTATAACACAAGTTAAAATAGCCACGGGAATTGAATAGCAGGATACAAAATGAAATAATTTGGAAAAATCCCAAGTTACCGGGATAGGGATACTGATACACCATATTTTCGAAAATCCAGGATTTGAATACAACAGAAAAATTGTGAGTACAAAACATATAAAGATATTTTTAATAATTAAAAAAAAAAATCATACTTTATAATTCTATAATGAAGATATTTTGATCCTTCAAAAATTTGTAGACTGATTGCAGATTATGTACATTAATATTTGGGATTTATACCAAATGCCAAAATTGGAAAACATAAAGTTTGAAGTGTTCATGTTTCAAAAAAATTCTATGTAAGAAAAAAATGGATAAGCGCGAGTGTTAATGTGGAACATAATCCCAACATAATGGTATGTTGCTTCCATAAATGCCCCCTACAATGCTGTAAGAGAGAAATTAGGGGAGGTTTCAGATGAGACAGATTTTGGATTTTGCTTGATCTTCAAAACTCCTCTATTACAATCCATATCGATTATCTATGATGTGGCCTTTGTAAAGGGTTAGAAAGAAATTACAGATTTGGGCAACATTGCTTGTGTCGGGTCTCCTCTGTCGCTCGAGCTAGGGTATCATGTGTCATTCATGTGTCTCATTGTCAGTCCTCTGTCATTCTCTATCACTCTCTGTCTCACCGTGTCTCTTATGTTGGCTCTTGTAGTCAGGGTTAGGTCAGGCCGATCAGAATGATTCGATGTCAGGGTCTTGATTCTATCGGGAGGGTTTTGTTTGTTTTTTCAATTTGATACATGTTTTCAATTTTGGTGGGTTTTATAAAATATGTATTATTAAAACACCATATAATATAACAAATATATTATACAATTTATATTATATAATATAAATTGTACTATATAACAAATATATAATACAGTTTATAATAAAGTTTTATATATAATACAATTTATATTAAGGTTTTATATATAATACAATTTATATTAAGATTGTTGTGGTTGTAGGGTTTATAGGTAAAGGGTTAGGTGTTAATAATTTTGGGGGTTAACTAGGTGTAAGGGGTTAATGGACTTATGAGTTACCAATGTTAGGGATTAGGTGTTATAGATATAAGTGCTTAGGCTAATATGGTTGTGTAGGTCAGTGATTTGGGCATTATATAAATGGTCATAGTAATATGACGTAAAGTGGTTACATGGATTAGGGATATCATCATCGATGATGATGATGACAATGAAAACTACAACAGTGATGATGACAATGATGATCATGCCAATGATGATAATGACGATAACGATGTCAATGAAATTAATGATGATGATGACAATGACAATGAAAATGACAATGACAATGATCATATTGATGATGAAAAAAATGACAATGATCATGATGATGATAGTGACAATGTAGGGAAAAAATGATGATGGCATTAACAATCTTGATGATGACAATGAAAATGATGATGACGGTGACAGTGAGGATGAAAATAATGACGATGATGAAAATATTGATCACAATGAAGATGGTTATGGTGATGATGACAATGGAAGATAATGAGGAATATGGAAATGTTGGCATTCATGATGATGATGATGGCAATGACAATGATGATGATCACGATGAAAATGACGATGATGATGGTGATATGATCATGATGATGATAATGACAATGGAAGAAAATGATGATGGAATTGGCGATCTTGATGAGTAAAATGACAATGAAAATGATGAAAATTATGATGAAAATATTGATCATGATAACGCTGACAATGCCACCTCAAATATTTACATTCAGTAATCTCTAGAAAAAATATCATTAAATGAATAATAGGAATACCTTAATGAGCTCCTCTTAGTTTTGAGAATAATTTATTCTCTACTAACTAGGGAAAACCACATGAAGGTGGAATCTCATTTGGACCCTCCCCTCCCTCACATCACTCTCAATTCCCCATCCCAATAATGCATATTAATTTAAACAAAAAATACACAACTAATAATTTATAATATAAATAAATTTTGTCCTAAAAATATTTACAATCATTTATGTTTCTTAGTTTTCATAAAAGTATTTAGTAAATCATTAGACATACATTGGTCTTCATCCCCTTTAGTTTTTGGACCCTCTTATGATTGTGCTCCATGACTATGAATCATCTCCACCATTGTACTACTTCTAGTAGTACGACGTACTAGTGGAAGTTGTTGCACTATGGGGGAATCCACTACAAAAGCAGAAAGTGTTAGAAGGACATGGTTATAAGTTATTATTATTTGGATGCACGATGTTTCATTAATACGGATATCATGACTATGTTTTTTACTTGGAGGATTAGTCGACATGACCATTCGTGTCGATTGATGTTGCAGGGTTAATGTTGATGACGATGATGATCATGATGATGACAATGACAACAATGATGACCATGATGATGATTATGACAATGGAAGATGATGATGATGACAATGACGATGATGATGACAATGAAAATGATGATGACAATGACAATGATGTGACGATGCTAACAATGAGGATGACAAAGATTATGACAATGGAAGACGATGATGATGGAAATGGCGATGATGATGGAAATGACGATGATGATGATGACGATAATCATGATGATGAAAATGAATATGTTGATGATGATGACAAATGACAATGACAATGATGAAAAACATGATGATGACGACGATGACAACGACGACAAATGTTGATTATGGTGATGGCAATGACAACAAAAACAATGATTATGGTGACAACGACGACGATGATATCATTGATCTTCTTCTTCATCCAACTCTACATATATATCATCAGGTTCATAATCGATGTTTAAAGAATTGGACAGATCAACATTGTCATCAATGTCATTTTCGATCATAATATCATCATCAATATCATCATCGAGAACATAATTGTCATCCACATTTGGATGAACTTCTTCGAATTCTTCGTCTAATATTAAATATACCTCATGCTCATATGAATCTTCATCTTCTTCAATATCATCTTCTTCTTGTACATTATACTTTACAGACCTTCCTATTGGATCATATCTAACAACGTATGACCAACCTATTTTACCTAGAACCTCTGAATAAAAGACATGTTCACATTTTCTTGGAAGAACATAAGTTTTTTTACTGGGCTCAAACGTCCTTGTATTAAGCATGGTAAATACATTGACATGCTCAATAATAGTTCTTTCAGGATCACATTCATTCATCTGTAACCTATACCATTTGACATCGAACATAATTAACTTGAAGGAAGTAAAGTCACACTCAATTATATCATTCAAATACCCATAATATCTATTTTTGGATATTGTTGGATGCCTGTCACTTCTAGAGGAAACATTAGTGACCTGAAAGACTGCAGTTATCCCACTATCATAGGTTTTCTTCTTGTCGTCCAACTTTTTGATGTGAAATTTATGGCCATTGCACCAAATAGTCTTGTAGTGTTTCAACTACAATATGTCCGACACACAAAAAATGCATTTTCAATGACTAAACATATTTAGAGTACTTAGTAAAACTTTATAAAAAAATACACCATGACCTAGATTAATACAATAAAAAATAACTGAAACATGATGTGGGTGAATTGTATATATGCTTTCCTTCTTATCTTTTAAACCATATGCTAAATTGGTTTCCCTTTGAGTAAGATTGGTATCTTGATTATGATGAGCTTATTTAAGCAATGTATCCACCCCTTCCCATAATAACCTACCATAACATTGTATATTACATCGATCTATCCATAAATTCATCGAATCAAGATTGTTTGCGATGAATAAATGTAGTGCATCCCACTCTCGACCAATTGTATGAAAAATAATAAAAATTACTAACAATAATAAAGATTAATAATTGATGGAGGAATAAAATTTAATTAATAAGTACAATAAAATAATAATAATAATGAAAAGTATTATAGATCTCAACTACCATCTAATAATTACCTTTCACTTTCGTCATTCTACATTTCCTGACCATGGCCTCCCCTTCAAATTTGTTGATAGAGTTGACATCCCAAATGCGAGGCACCTTCATTCTTGCTATTGATTTAGGAAGATGCTGACTAATATACACCAAGAATTGATATAACATATATCCCTCAACCATAGAACCCTCAGGATGTTCTCTTTGTCTAAAGAAATCCTTCAATGAATTCAAGTGCCTCTCCACCATCCACATTGACTTTGTGTGTACAGGTCCACAGATTTCAATTTCCTCAACTTGGTGTTGTTGGATCATGTTGTCATTGATGCCAATAGTTTGATTGATTGATGTCATTTATTGATTTCAAGTGCTTGATTGATTATTGATGTAATGTAATATGTATTGTCCTTGATGAGATTGCATATATGAAGATGGATCAATGAGTTGGCATTGATATGATGAAGATCGATCAATGTGTTGTCATTGATACATGATGAAGATGGATCGATGTGGTTTCATTGGTATATGATGCATTGTTGGAAAAATGTATAGATGAATCGTTATTGTCTTATCATGATTGATAAGGTGCACAAATGGATGAACTCCAAAGTGGTCCCCTTATGGTGAAA
>SNQJ01S0001767.1:194682-221571 GCA_010110895.2 Picea sitchensis | reverse complement strand
TTCTTTGTGCATGAACTAATTAGATTTAGTCAATTCTTAACTAATTGATACCATGGGTCAATACCATGGATAAATAACATAGGTCAATACCATGACTCACTAAGTGGTAAATGATAATTTTGACTCCATTAATAATAAAGGAAATGCACACTTCCTAAGGGGCTAAGTTATCCATATCCAATACGCATTAGTTGTTGTCAATGCCATATGTTATACTTGCTATAAACAACAATTCTAAAAATAGGAAACCCCCTAAATTTAAGAATGGATAAAAATAGACATGGATGTCCCTTGAAGAGTGGAATGTTGTGCATGTACTCCAACACTCAAACATTTCCCATCAGTTATGTATGGTGTTTGAGCTATTGTAGACCTGAACTTAATACCACTTGGTTAATATGATGATCTTATTGGAATGGATTGGTTGTATGCAAATCATGATATCCTAGATTTTCATTAATGGACTTTCACTTGTCTTGATGAAGAAGGAAAGTAGAGAACAATGAAAGGAATTCCCATGCCCATTTCTATAAGGGATATTTCATCCATACAATTGAAGAGATATCTCCAGAAAGGGTGTCATTTGTATGTATCTCATGTGGAAGAGACAGGAAAGTGTATAAGTCCAAATCTTGAGGAATTTACAGTGCTACAAGAGTATGCATATGTATTTGGGAAAATACTAGGTTTATGACTAAAAACAGATACTGAATTGTCTATTAATTCAATGTCTAGAGATACTTCAATATCTAAGACTCCATACATAATAAGTACACCCAAAATGGAGGAAGTGAAAATGAAATTTAAATAATTGTTAAAGAGTCTCTCCATGGGGAGAATTAGTACTCTTTGTAAAGAAAAAAGATGGGACTTTGTAGCCATGCATTTATTTTAGATAAATGAACAAGGTTCATGTGAGAAATAAATATCCTTTACCAATATTTGATTACCTATTTGATTGGATGAGAGGAGAAAATATATTTTCAAAGACAGATCTGAGTTTGGGCTATCATTAGATAAGGATGATGACATCAATAAGAAAAAATTCATAACCATGTATGGGCACTATGAATTTGTAGTGGTGACATTTGGACTAACAAATCCACTAACTACCTTCATGTGCTTAATGAGTGGAATATTTGGAAATTACTTGGATACGTTTGCCATTGTATTCCTAGATGACATTCTTGTTTATTCAAAGTTAGAGGAGGAGCATGAAGAGAACTTGAGGTTAGTACTACAATTAATAAGAGAGCATCGACTTTATGCAAAGTTAAGCAAGTGTTCCTTTTATTAGAGGCATATTTATTACCCGGGACACATAATCTTTGAGGAAGGAATAGTAGTAGATCCATAAAATATTGAAGATATTAAGGAATGACCTACACCTAAAAATGCAACCGAGGTAAGATTATTTATGGGGATTGCTAGATACTACTGAAGGTTCATAAAATTATTTTCTAAGATTTTTCATCCCATTAAATCTTTACAGAAGAAGGGAATTAAATTTGAATGGAAAATGAAGAGTAAAGAAATCTTCTAGCTATGAAAGGAATTTCTTACTAGAGCACCCATTCTTAAAATTGCATATCCAAATGAATATTTTGTGGTATGTATAGATACTTTAAAAGAGGCACTTGGTGGATTTGTTACTCAAAATGGGGAAGTGATCTATTATGAATATATGAATCTTAAAGAGAATGAAAAAAACTATGTCACACATGACTTAGAACTTGATATGATAGTTCATGCACTAAAATGTGGAGACATTAATTGATGGGGAGAAAGTTCGAGTTAAGAACTGACAAAAGTGGTCTAAAATATTTATTTGAAAAATGGACTTTAAATTCCAGGAAGACAATATGGTTGGAATTTCTCAATGAATATGACTTTGATATTAAACACATTAGATGGAAGGAGAACAAGCTTGTTGATGCACTCAACAGAAGAGTACATGCAATGCATGATATGGCCATTAGTATGCACAAATCTGATTTGGGAAACATGATTCTTGAGGTTGTTACCTCCAATGAGCATTATCTTTAGATCAAAGGAGGCTTATAGAAAGATAATGTATGAAAGAATTACGAGGGTTATAAGTTGGAAGACAATGACATTCTTATGCATAAAAATAAAATTTATGTTACTAATTCTTATGAATTAAGGAAACTAGTTTTAAAAGAAATGCATAATGTTCCATATGTCATGCATATTGGTTATCATAAGACAATTGCAATAGTAAAAATTCAATAATTTTAGCTAGGAATGAAGAAGGATGTGGCTGATTATGTAGCTAGGTGTATGTAATGTTAAAGAGTAAAGGATAAGCATAAACATCCAATAGGTTTGCTACAAAAATTTCCAATTCCAAAGTGGAAATGAGAAGTAAATAATGTAAATGAATTGTAAATTTGGGACTAGTGTGTAGCTCAAGGACAAGACCTAACTAGCGAATGACATGAGTCCTCATGATCGACTAGGATTGTGGTGGGATTTTTATGTTTTCCATGGTGTGTTTATGTACAAAAAAGCATGTATAAAAGGAATATACATAATAATATAAAATCCACCAATTTGTTTTTTTGAGAAACAATAATGAGGCCATGATACCATAAGAGAGGAATATGAAATGGGGTGCATGGGTGATTTGAATTGGAAATGGAACTTTGTTGGTACAAACTTTATTTCCCATCCTTCTGTTAGCACTGAGAATCACCCTCAGACTGCAAGAGGATAAGCCCAGTACCCATCAAAATGTAAAAGGATTAAAATGGTTTGAGTGGGTGGATCAACAAGACTCTAAAGAAAGGAAAAGACGACAGATATCATTGCAGATTAGTGATGGACCATTGCTATGGATTCATAAACAGTCTTCTCATTGAAGGAATTTAAGCTCCCTATCAGACAAAATATTTGTATAATGATGAAGAGAAGAATAAGAGAATAGCATAAATACGAATATTCGCCAAGAAGAGATCCTCCCTGCAAAGAGAATTTAGATGTGTCTGAACAATAAACAATGATAGATAAACAAGCTTACAATAGATCTTCTACCGAATCAGGAATATATCAATCAAAGGAAAATTTTAATCCTTAAAATCAACAATTACATTCAGACAAGATGAAGAATAGAACCGAGAACATAGAAGAAAAATATGATGAAACATCTCATATGAGTCTTCAATAACAATACAATTTACAACTACATGCCCCTTCGGCTTACAAACTGAAATATACAGTCATAAACATTTCTCAAAACTTCCTCTGGTCTTTGGGACGAACCCCCCCTGTATCATATCATTCATCTCATGTATTTATAATCAAAACAATAGACATGTCTTACTTTTTGGGAACCTCTTCTCCAGTGCCATGTTTTCTTCTCTTGTCTGTCTTGTTCCTTCTATCAGAAGGAAACTCTGGTCAACATGGGCCTGCAGGAAAAACTGCCCTCTGTGATACTTCGGGCTGACAACTTTTGTCTCGTCGGCCATACCCTCCATGCTTCCATTAAGGGGATAGTCGATGTTTCAACCACCAGTCCTTATTTCATTAACTGATTTCTCCTTGGGATTAGGATGAAGCCTAATGCCTAGGTTGTTTCCATGCACTGCTCTCGGATTGGGCCCTATATAAGCACGTGATTGCGGAAGTTTCCAAGGGAAGTTTGGATACACACCGCTCCAACCCCCGTAATTCATCACCAACTGCCATGTACCTCTTTATCCATACCATGGTTTCGATTGTAGGACCACTCCAGGATTTTAGCGTTCAAGCATTTTCTGTCCCTGTAATGAAGTGTGGTCGTCGATATTGTTGCAATCCACGATTTGGGAAAGCCCCTCTTTTTCTTCCATGTGCCACTCTTGGATGGACCATATATCAACACATGATTGTTGTTTCCTGTGCATGAAACCAGGTCTTCAAAATCCTCTGTGTGACTTCAGGCCAAAAATCACGAGGTAGACTCCTTCTTTAGCTAGATCTTACTATCCGAGCACAAGATATATAGAGTCATAGCTCTGATCTCTATTATTTATCCCCTCAAATGGAGGAATTGGGATTTCTGAGTTTACTAGAGAGCCAAAAAAAATAAATTTGAAGTTTTAGCTTCTCATGTGATTAGGGGCTGAAAACCAGGCGCTCCGGGTCTTCGGGATTTGGGCGTTTAGATGCTGAAGGTCTCAATTTCTCAAAATATCCGAATGGATGAATAAAAGAATTATTTCAAATATCTACGGTACTCGTTTATTTGAGAATGACGGTCCATAATTACTTCGAGAATTCGATCTTTCCGGTGATACTGCTGCAAATATCAACGGTTCTTGTTTATTTGAGATCAATGATCCACAATTACTTCGAGAGTTCGGGCTTTGGGTATTTTCAATGCATAGTTCTTACAATCCTTCGGAGTGTCGTATCTCTGAAGTGATACATATGCCTCCACGTTTCCTCTTGTTTTGGATGACCGAGATTCACTTCGGGAGTTCGATCTTCGAGAGTTTTCTTCTTCTTTCTCTCGCAATCCTTCGAAGTGCTATATTTCCAAAGTGTTAGATATTCCTGCATGTGGCCTCTTGATTTGGACAACCGATATTTACTTCAGAACTTCAGGTAATTCTTGCTCTAGTGATTCGCTCCGCAAACCTTCCAAAGTGCTAAGTCTTCGAAGTGAGAGATCTGGTGCCGCGTATCCTTATTGATGGATGGTCCAGATGAACTCTGGGCCTCAAGCCTTCGAGACTCCTTTACTCACTCAACTTCTGATTGCTTTCTCCGGAGTACGATATCTCCTAAAATGTGTCCCTTGCTTGAAGATCAATGACCATGAGTGATTGCAGAGACTCAACTCGCTCACTCTTTAATTTCCTTCCCGATCTCAATAAAGCAAAGATGCTAGTTTGTAGCAGGATCGATATGCATCGTTGATATGTTGATCTAGAAAGATTAATGATCTTGAACGATTGCAGGCTCACAACTTGTAGAAACTTTAATTTGCTTCCCGATCCCCGTAATGCCTCCCCACCGTCGATCTCTCTCCAATGAGATCATATGGTCATGACTTAATCTTTGCTTGATCTGACGACTGATCTTGCTCTCACTTAGATCTTATGGCTAAAAATTGAACCCATTTGTTTTCTTGTATTTCAAGCCCGAAATGGAATGCTCTGAATGATGCATTTTGCTCATAGTTTTTCCTTGCGCATACAACATACTTGATCGACCTGCCTTTATCAACCAGAAGAGGAAAAAATTATAGGAAGGAAAGAATAAAAGAGAGAGACATGGCAGAGGTGTAGACCTAGGTCTTAACAATAAGCACATATGACCCATGACAACTTCATGTGATAAAATTGGCTCCACCGGGGATGGAATACTCCCTGTGAGATGTCAAGAACAAGTAGCTCCAGTGGCTTATCCTAGGGATATGGGGTCACTTATTCAAATACTAAAAGAAAACTGAAAACTAAAAATCTTACACACGTTCTTATTTATATACAAGAACCTACTCTAACTGACCTTTACAATGCTTAGGTGACAAAAAAATTCCACCATAGCCACCCAAACTGTTTGGTAACATAATTCTTCTTTTCACTACAAATGATCCATAAAAGGTAAGGGAAGTATGACAATAGAATGAAAACATGTTTTGGAGCACTGGAAATACCTCCAAATGATGATAAGATGATTAATTTTGCAAGCTCCAATGCTTCTGAAAAGTTCAACTCCATATATAACCCCATAGGGTCATAAAATTTATAATAAGGCATGCTAATACCTCCTTTATTTCATCATTGCTCACCTATTGTTTGATGTTTTCAACATGTACAGGTGGATAAAGTATTGATGTAGGGTTGCTAATCCCAGGTGACATATTCTCATTTATAAGTGATGGGCATGAGATAAGCTGCACATTTAGCTCTTCCTTTTCTCCTTCATGGATATCCTAAGGATTAGATTCATAATTAATAAAAAACAGGAACCATGCTACGAGGTTCCAAAGAAGCCATGAAAGAACTCTGCTCTTCATCATCTTCACTTTGATATTCATCAAAAATTGGCTGCTCTTGATCAGTATCTGAAACAACTTCTTCATCACAAGCAGGGATGCTAAAGACATCTATTTCAACAATAGAAATATCCTCTAAACTTTCTTCATAAGAGAAACAAACAAAATCTGCCTTCAATTCTGAAAAACTAGGAAAAAATAGAGAGGAATCTTCCCTAGTTTTTTTAACTAACTTATCATCTATCTTAGCTTCATAGTCAGGATAAATATCTACTGCAGCATACACTTGCTCTTCGACATCGGAATATTCAAAAGAGACACGTTGATCTTCATGGCAAATGCTTTCTTCCATAATAAATGTTTCATCAAAAATCTGGTTTTCGTGACTAGCAGAATCTTTATGAAGCAAAGAAAACTAATCACAATAGTTTTCATAAAGATACTCAGCTGGAAAATACTCTTTACAAAATGAATTGAAAGATGCATGAAAACCTTTCAGATAGATGATGCTTGCAATGGGAAGAGATCGACACCAATCACGAGCAATCCCCTCTAATGATTATCTGAAAAGATTAATCTGAACATCTTCATGCACAATATGAATTCGATGAATAAAATCATGAAACTCCATCAAATGTTCAGCTGGTGTCTCCCACTCTTCTCCTTGAATTAAGGAAGGCTACTTTCCCATTCATTTCTACTAGTTTCTGGATTAGGGAAACCAATTATCTTTGAAAAATCATAGAAAGCATACCTCTGCGCTAAAATCTTGTCCATTTCAAACCAGTGGAGTTGCCAATAGGTTTCCGAACAATGGAGTCACCATGGTGAAATATGAGCTATCAGAATGATGTGTCCATCTTCAGTTCACCACCTAAAACTGGATCTCTTCGTTGTCATTCTCCCAGGGAATATATATTCACTTTCGTCCCCGACAATGACACCATTTATGTTAGCACTGAGAATCACCCTCACACTGCAAGAGGATAAGCCCAATACCCATCAAAATGTAAAAGGATTAAAATGGTTTGAGTGGGTGGATCAGAAACACTCTAAAGAAAGGAAAATATGACATATATCACTGCATATCAGTGATGGACCATTGGGCTATGGATTCATAAAAAGTCTTCTCATTGAAGGCATTTAAGATCCCTATCAAAAAAAATATTTGTATAATGATGAAGAGAAGAATAAGAGAATAAAATATAGACAAATATTCTCTAAGCAGAGATCCTCCCTGCGAACAGAATTTAGATGTGTTTGAACAATAAACAATGATAGATAAGCAAGCTTACAACAAATCCTCTACTGCATCAGGAATATATCAATAAAAGGAAAATTTTAATCCTTAAAATCAACAATTACATTCAGACAAGATGAAGAATAGAAAAAAGAACATAGAAGACAAATATGATGAAACAAATCATATGAGTCTTCAATAAAAATACAATTTACAGCTACATGCCCCTCCGGCTTACAAATTGAAATATACAGTCATAAACATTTCTCAAAACTTCCTCCAGTCTTGGGCCGAACCCCCACTATATCATATCATTCATCTCATGTATTTATAATCAAAACAATAGACATGTCTTTCTTCTTGGGTGCCTCTTCTCCAGTGCCGTGTTTTCTTCTCTTATCTGTCATGTTTCTTTTGTCAGAAGGAAACTCTCGTCAACATGCGCCTGCAGGGAAAACTTTCCTCTGTGGTACTTCAGGCTGAAAACTTCTGTCTCGTCGGACAAACACTCCATGCTTCCATTAAGGGGGTAGTCGATGTTTCAACCACCGATCCTTCTTTCATTAACTGATTTCTCCTTGGGATCAGGACGAGGCCTAACGCTTAGGTTTTTTCCACTCACTTCTCTCGAATTGGTCCCTATATAAGCACATGATTGTAGAAGTTTCCAAGGGTGGTTTGGATGCACACCACTCCGACCCTTGCAATCCACCACCAACTGCCATGTACCTCTTTATCCATACCATGGTTTCGATTGTAGGACCGCTCTAGGATTTTAGTGTTCGAGCACTTTTTATCCCCGCAATGAAGTGTGGCCGTTGATCTTGTCACAATACATGATTTGGGAAAGCCCCTCTTTTTCTTCCATGCGCCACTCTTGGATGGACCGTATATCAGCACGTGATTGTTGTTTCCTGTGCATAAAACTAGGTACGTGAAATCCTCTGTGTGACTTTGGGATGAAAATCATGAGGTAGACTCCTTCTTTAGCTAGATCTGACTATCCGAGCGTGAGATCTATGGAGTCAGAGCTATGAGCTCTATTATTTAGTGAAGTTATCCCCTCAAATGGTGAAATTCAGATTTCTGAGTGTACTCGAGAGCCAAAAAAAACAAATTTGAAGTTTTAGCTTCTCATATGACTAGGGGCTGAAAATTAGGCACTCCGGGTCTTCAGGCTTTGGGCGTTTAGATGCTGACGGTATCCATTTATCCAAATAATCGAATGGCTAAATAACATAATTATTTCAAAGATCTATGTTTCTCGTTGATTTGAGAACGACGGTCCACAATTTCTTTAGGACTTCGGGCCTTCTGGTGATACTGCTGCAAAGATCAACGGTTCTTGTTGATTTGAGATCAATGGTCCATAATTACTTCGAGAGTTCGGGCTTCGTGCCTTTTCAATGCATAGTTCTTACAGTCCTCCGGAGTGCCATATCTCTAAAGTGAGAGATCTGCCTCCACATGTCCTCTTTTTTTGGACGACCGAGATTCACTTCGGGAGTTCAGGCTTCAGGAGTTTTCTTCTGCTTTCTCACGCAATCCTATGAAGTGTCGTATTTCCGAAGTGTTAGATATTCCTACATGTAGCCTCTTGATTTGGACGACCGATATTTACTTCAGAACTTCGGGTAATTATTTCTCTAGTGCTTCGATCTGCAAACCTTCCAGAGTGCTAAGTCTCTAAAGTGAGAGATCTGGCGTCACATGTCCTCGTTGATGGACGGTCCAGATGAACTCCGGGCCTTGAGTGTTCAGGAGTCCTTTACTTACTCAGCTTATGATTTCTTCCTCATGGAGTAGGATATCACCTAAAACGTATCCCTTGCTTGAAGATCAGTGACCAGGAGTGATTGCGGAGACTCAACTTGGTCACTCTTTAATTTCCTTCTCGATCTCCACAAAGCAAAGATGCTTATTCGTAGCGGGATCGATATGCATCGTTGATCTGTTGATCTAGAAAGATCAATGATCCTAAGTGATTGCGGGCTCACAACTTGCAGAAACTTAAGTTTGCTTCTTGGTCCCCGCAATGCCTCCCCACCGTTGATCTCTCTCCAATGAGATCAGGCGATCGTGACTTAGTCTTTCCTTGATCTGACGACTGATCTTGCTCTCGCTCAGATCTTACGGTTGAAAATTGAACCCGTTTGTTTGCTTGTATTTCAAGCCCAAAATGGACTACTCTGAATGCTGCATTTTGCTCATAGTTTTTCCTTGCACATACAACATACTTGACTGACTTGCCTTTATCAACCAGAAGAGGAAAAACTTATAGGAAGGAAAGCATAAAAGAGAGAGACATGGAAGAGGTGTAGACTTAGGTATTAACAATAAACGCATATGACCCATGTCAACTTCATGTGATAACACCTTGCTTACAAATATTTCCTATCAATCTTTGATTTGGGTGGTCTTTGGATGTTTTCCCATGTTTCTTGGGAAGGAATATTGGGAGAAAACCATCATTCACCCTCGGGGATGGATCATTCTTACACTCTTCCATTCTAATTGGGAGAATTCCTCTCCCATGAGAGTTCTCCATTCTCCCATTCAAATATTCTTCCTCTTCTAGTGCATGGAGAAAATTGTGTGAAACAATGATTGTTATGCCTACAATCGGTGAGAAAAATCCATGGGATTATGGATAGTAAGAGCCTATGGAATTGAGGGACATTTTGTTGAGAATTTGTACAGGAAATGGGATGATTTTGAGTGAAAATACATGGTTGGAATGTCCACAATAGATTAAGAAAATACCACAAAACTGCAACCTTTTGTTGATGTTTTAACATCAGGCAGACATTCTCCTAGATTAGTCATGCTGATTTGACCAAGGGAGGATGATACATTCACTCACAAGGCCATGCTAATTTATCTAGTGGTGAATCACCCAAGATGTTGATGTTTCTCCAGTTAGCAACATCGAGTAGACAATCTCCTGGATTGGTCATGCTTATTTGACCAAGGAAATGACTCATTCACTCACAGAGCTTTGCCAATGGTGAATGGCCCATGCACAGTATTCCTCCTAGAAAGGAGTGGATAGACTCGAGGTGCTCTCACATTTCCTACTCTAGGATGGAGTGATACAAATTAATTAGATGTGCATGTGAGGAAATAACTTCAACATAAATATAATATATAAATAATTGTAATACCCTTATTTCCCCCAACATGTAATTAATTGTTAATTATGATTACCATGCTAAGGCATGTGAAAATTGTAAATGTATTATTGTTTGAATTTCCAATAAATGACTGTGGGGGTGAAGCCTTGAATTAATGGCCATGATATCACTAGAGGAAAGAAATGAAAAAACTATGGAGAGGGTCATTATGTCAAATGAACCCAAATTTCCCTTTGATGAGGATAATAAACCTCCTTCGATTCCCAAGGACAGGAATCAGTTAATGAATAAAGGACCTGTGGTTGAACTATCAACCACCTCCCATGAATGGAAGCATGGTCTGACTGAAAAATGTCATCACGAAGTACCACAGGGTCTGGAAGACCAGGCTGACCTAAGTTTCCTTCTAGCAGAAGGAACAAGACAAGAAGGGAAAAATCCCTAAGGAGGGGTGTGTGTGCAATACAAGTAGATATATACAAAGAAGATAACATGAGAGACAGGAGAGCGAGAGAAGAGGAACTAAAATTGGTTATGGTTACTAGAGAATTTAAAGGAGAACATGACCGAAACAAGAGACTATGAGCTTGATGTTGAGGAAGCATCTGATAAACCTTGCAGAGGCGGTGACAAAGAGAGAGAACATATGAGAGAGTTGTCAAAAATTCCCCAGTGATATCATGACTTGGCATGGGGGTGGCTAGAACACTAAGAGTGAATGCCTCTGAGCCTATGGTTGGGTGGAAAGGTGAGCACCCATAGTCAGTCGGTTGGATGCAACTATAAATAGATAAGTATTCTTATACCCTGTGAAGTTGAACTGTGATTGTAAAATAAGGACGAATACCCTGTGAACATTGCATGGATGTGCATGCTTGTTTGATAATTTGACTATTTTCTTGAGTTATCATGGTTGTGTATTTGAGAAATTAAGGATCTGTATGGTCGAATATGACTGTGTACGTAAGTACTTGAGCCCCCTATAGTGGCTGAAATTAAAGGAAAATGAGTTGTGATTTTATTATCCATAGGCCCAATTTCACAGGTGCATATTTACACTTTCAGTCATTTGGGTCTCTTGAGAAAGGGGTCTGTTAAGCTCAGGAGAGGTAGTGTGAAGGTGTGTAGAACCTTGGAAATATTTTCATGAATTATAAATTTTAAGTTCTAAATCCCTGGGAGAAGCGCAAGGAGTATTCTCGTACCTCATTTGAAATTTTTTCAAGCCAAGGAGGTATAACACTTGTAGAATGCAACCAAGGGTTGAACCCTTCAGACCTTTCACCTGCATGACCAAGGGCTCATGCCCATGACCTTAACCAAATATTGGCTAAGATTTGAACCCACAACTCAAGATTCAGTAGAGGGTCCCTATGAACAAGGTCTGAGAACCCTATGCTAGCCAAGAGGAGAAAGCCTTTCTGGCTTAGGAACTTCGAGAGTTCGAAGCTCCAAGGTGTTGTGACCTTAACCAAATCTTGGCCAACAAATATGACTGTAGCCTTTGGGGCTTTACAAATCTCCATACAAACAAGGCCTAGGAACCCTGGGTTAAGTTCGAAGGGAACACTAGGCACTTTGGAGAACTCCTACTCTCGGAGATGAGGAGTATGGAGTGGGTAAACTCCTCGAACGTCGAATCTATGAAGTAACAAGAACCATGGATCTATGGATCGGTGTGGATAAATATCAACCATGATATTTGAAATAAGTGAGAAGATTGTACGTCGGGGGCTGATGTGGCTCACTGATGTCATATCGGGTGATGTGGATGCACAACTAAGGTGCCACATGTAACCAAGATATGGCCTATTTAAAAACCCCTTATGCCTATTNTGAATGAAGAATGTTCAATGATGATTGTTGATTGTTGAAATGCCGAAAATGTAGGACATTGATCGTCGATCATCGAACGTCGAACGTTCAACAACAATCACCGATTTTCGAAACGCCAAAAAGGTGAAGTTACGAAGCGATAGGGGCCGTGGATCCAAGGACCCTTTAGGATATCCTTTGACCATTGAATCTAGACTGTATTCAACACTTCAATGAAGTCCCACTCCAGGAGGCAAGGAGTGTGGAGTGGGTAAACTCGCCGAACGCCGATATCATCTGCACATTTTGATTCAGATTATGGTTTGGGTTTCCTATGGCCTGCCACTTCACAACTAGTTGGGGACGTTATTCTATTGAGTGATCCAGTGCTCTGCAATATGTGCACGTCGTACATGGATTCTGACAATCGCAGGCCAAGTGTCTAGGTTTATTAGAGTTATAAAAGATAATCGGTCCTCGTCCTCCTCTACCAAAAGTCTCTGTACCTCAGCCTCTACCAAATTTTCCTCTGTTCCCTTGATTGCAACCTCTCTGATTGTTATACTGTGCACCACCCCCCTCTTCAGTGACATTCTCTTCTTGGATCCTATACATATCTTATGTGCACTCCCCTTGTAGGTTGAATGTGCGATAATCCTTCTCTTCGTGCCCTACCGACTTGCAAAAGTTGAAAAAAATGTTCTTTGGTGTAATCTGATACTTCTGTAGAAATGGACACTCAGTGGGGTGATGGCTCCATTTCTTGCATATCTCATAGTATCCCCTCATGGTAGTGGATTCAATGCTCCAACTTACAAATATTGCGTGAATGATGGGAATTCGTCCTTGTGATGGACCTCTATCCTGCACTTGGTACACCAAACTTGTTCTCATTTCTCCTTTCCTTTGGTAAGCTTGACCAACTAAATTTTCAATGCAACCAACTGCATCTGAACTTGTACCATTCCTCCAATANATGGGAATTCGTCCTTGTGATGGACCTCTATCCTGCACTTGGTACACCAAACTTGTTCTCATTTCTCCTTTCCTTTGGTAAGCTTGACCAACTAAATTTTCAATGCAACCAACTGCATCTGAACTTGTACCATTCCTCCAATATCTCCTACTGGAGATGCCTATAGTTTCATTGCAATTTCCAGAGCCATGGGTAATGATGTAACCTTCGATTGAATTAGGGGCTTACAAATGTGTGGTAGAAGTTATGCAATAAACCACTCTTGATGTTTTTGATTTGGAATTTGGAAATTCAATCTACCCATCACATCCTTAAATCATTAATCAAAATCCCATACAGACTTGGTTTGTATCTGTTTGATCTCTTTCAGTTTTGTGATGTATTGCAACTCTAACTTTCGATTTTTGAACTCCTTTAGTAGCACTTTATTTATCTCTGTGAAAGTCCTATCTTGTCCTATAGGCGTAATACTCTATAACTTCATATACCATACTAGCGCACAAACTCTAAATGTTGTTGCCAACTACACAATCATCACAGTCTCATCACAGTCTCATCCTGTATGTTCTTAGTAGACCAAACTGTTTCACAGAAAAACAAGTTTTGTTCCAAATCCTCTGACCCCACTTCCTTGAATTCATGAAGTCTAAGAGTATTATATACTCCTTCCATGTTGGTTTGTGTAGTCCCTCCTCTTGGTGATGTTGGTGGACTCTGATTCTGATTTTGACTCTGTGCACTACTCCCACTATTTTGATTGATACCACTCTGTCCTCCATGGATAACTATGATGGATTTTGATAATTCTTCAAATGTTATCTCTGATTGAGGTGACACACATGGGGTCGTGGATTCAACATAGGATCATGTCTGAGTAGGACTTACCGGCTCTTCTATTACTAGACTGGACTGGAACTCCTCTTCTTCTCCTCCTATATATGCTATCTCCATGATTCAAAATAATGCGTAAGGTTCTCTTTCCTCTGGCTCACTGTGCGGCTCTTCTCTCCCAGCCCCACTCTTTTTCCTCTTGTACCTCCTTTCTCTATGCAGTTATCCAAATTCGTACTCTTCCTTTGGTATAATTCCTTCTTGCATCCTCAATCCTTTCCTTCCTTTTTCATTACTTTCTTCATTCTCTCAGACGATCCTCCTTTCATCCTTCAACTCCCCCTATGTGTACAAATCCCTTTTAGCCGTCCGACTTCATTATCATCACATGTTTTTCACATAATTTTTTTTTTATCCATGTATTTAAATATTTCAAGAACCTCCCGTGCGGACCTTTGAAAAATACCCTTTCTGCAACACTTTATGATTGAATGCACACTAGTGAAAATTTTGTAACATAACCCCCTAGTACACTATCCAACCAAAAATTAACTTCTCGAGTAGTTGGGTTACTTACCAAATTCATCTGTCTTACCAATCCATGAGTCCAATTCCTCGGCACTGCAACACTAAACCTTCCATTTTTTTCTACTAACCTTTCTAGCCACTCATTCAAAAATTTTGGAAATTCGCCAAAGAAAATTTCATGGAGATCTGTGAAGACCTAACTTTTCATCCATTGCTTGTCACTCATCTAAGGCTTCCTGTTCTCTTTTCTTGCAAATTTCTGCTCTTTTCGTTCTAACCAAGTCGTGATCTCCTTCTTAGTCATCCTCCAAAACATTCTCTTAATCACAATTTCCTGGTCCCGAAAACAAAACCATTTTTTTCCTTAACTTGTCTACATGCGGGTTGTAAGTCCCAAGGTTCGATTTATCTATGACCAAAAAACCCACCAGACACCGACCCTTTCGACATCACCTGCTTGCATAGATGAAGTCTCACCCGAGGTATCTATTGGGACTGTAAGAACCAGGATTCTACAATGGTGAGGGAAAGGGAATTTTTAAGAGCACCAAGACTCCCTCACCATAGTCATGATAGAATGGGACAAGAAAAAAGAAAAAATTGTGCACCTTGGTAAAAAGGTCATATATATGGATAGATGAAAAGAGGATAGGTTCATGCAGATGATGGCATAACTGAAACAAGAGTTTGAAAAGAATGAGGAGGCCTTGGCGAGGCTCCAAGTAACTATCCAAGAGAATTGAGAAACACATAAACATTCATTTTCCATTTCCCAAGCCATCACCATGGATGAGACCACCCTAGTAAGCTCACCTTTCATAAATATTTCTATAGAGAATATTAGTGACTTTGAAAATAATACCAAAGGAATTGGTTCCAATATCTTAAGGTAGATAGACTACCATGGAAAAGTGATAGGCAAGAGAAGGCAAGGCATCCTAATACCCATAATAGCCACATCATGGGTCGAGCATGAAGGCCTATGATTCAATGGGAGAATGGAAAATCCCATCACCATGAAGACCAATTTTGTGAAGGAAAAAGGCATGAAAATGTTGGCCAGTTCATTACGAAAAAAAGAAAAAGTAGTAAGTAGAGAAGGTATCCTAATGCCATCTCATGTTTCTTATAGTGGATTGAAGAAGGGAAGCTATGAGAAGATCTTGAATCATCAACCTACACCATCAAGCATAAGAAGCACCAAGCTAATAATTTAGGGAAAGAATAAGGAGAAGGATAATAGGTCTTCATCAAATAAGACATCCCTTGTTTGTCACCACTATAAGAATAGAGGCCATAACATTGTGAGATATTGGTACTCAAAGGTATTTTCATTCTATGGCATCACGTGGCATTTTTTTGGAGAATAAATAGCATACCACGGGTCAAATTTATTTCAAAGAAAGAATGGAAAGAATAGTTCTCAAATCCAACAAAAAACTCATGGGCACATGAAGAGGAGTAATATGACATGATATCCACATAGCAACAGCAGGATTTTTTACCACCACTGCAAGTTGAGTGGACATTGGGTAGTGAGGTGTTGGTAAATTCATCTAGAGATTCAACCTAGAAACCACACAAAAAAGAGAAGAGTGTGGAGAGTGAAGAGTAAAGAGTATGAAGAGTTCCTTGTATATTCATCCCAAGTAGTTGCAGTAGCATAAGAAGTCATCCTCAATAACAAAGAAATTAGTTGTTTGATGGAAGTAGGAGAGAGAAGAGACAAAGGTCAGGCATTTTATGACATCTCTTTAATTGCACACTAGTTAAATAATGACTTTCCAATGGATGGAATATCGTACTAATGAACAAGACTCCTACAGCTAGTGTGTAGGGTTATGCAAGATGGTCATTCAAGTGACATGGCTCCATGTTGTGAAGCAATTGATCCTAGTAGGTGAATGAAGCCACATTTTCCTTAAGAGTTGTTATGTGATGGTAGATTTTTGTGGTCACACTAAATAATAAGACCAATATTAGACTTGGATTCATAACTAGCAATATGGACCATCTCCAAAATAGAGAGAGATAAGTTTGAGCGTTGAGTCCAGAGTTTGAATTTGGAGATTGCTCAGAGATGAGAGTTTTTAAGAAGACTTATACCGTGGGAACAAGCAAGCCAAAAAATAAAGCTAGATCCATAGCTAAGGACCATATCAGCAAGCCACAATAACGATTGTTGCTAGGAGAAAAATTCAAAGCCACATTCTAGAGAAATAGAGGGAAGACACATTGATCTAGAATGGTTTCCTTGATATTTTGGAGACCAAAACTCCTCTCAATGGGGAGATGTGATCCAAAATGGGTCTAAATCGATGAATGGTTGTAAGAATCAATACCTACAATGCATTTGAACATTTAATGAAGGTTAGAAAACATTGTAAATCAATGCAAAAGTAAAACTTGAATAAGACAAAAATGAGAGTGAGAAAGAAAAATAGAGAATTAAATGAAAAGAGAAAGTAAAATAAGAGACAAGGTTGAGTAATGGGAAATGAAGGGTCATGGTTGTTGGAATTACCTTACCCCCCATATCTCCCTATTTCTTAATATATTCTCATTCTAAAGGGGTATTTTTACCAAGAAAAGGAGAATGAATAGCATTGTAACTAGAGATTGTTGAATGAATCACTAAGCCCCATTCAAAGCTAGTTTTCCCATTTGGGTTTCTAGAGTAAAATCATTATGTATATTTTGTGATTGATTGATTTGTAGTAAATATTCTCTTATGATAAAATTGGATCATTGTATTATTTTTCATCTATATTAATGCTATCAGAGTGGAAAAATTAGAGGAATCATCTTGCAGGGTCATTTTAATGGTAGGTCCTAGTTTGGAAAATTGGGGTCCAAAACCTTTTGGAGCCATTTTGAGGAATTAAACAAAGTCTTTTTTGGTTTTTGGTGTTAAAAACAAGTGCACACCCCCTAGATAGTGTTCTACACTACGTGAAATTTCCAATGGTGTAGACTATGTGTTAAGGAGAGTTTGCATGACAAAGTTATTCCTCCTGCAAGTTGACCTACTATGTTGACCACCATGGTACGAGAGGATTCCACGTGAGCCCCCGTTACTCATGTATATGGGGATTCCCATGTATGAAATTTCAAGAATATTCTAGAATATTAAAAACCCTATCACAATTGAGGGTTGAGGAAGTAAAAAACCTACCCCTATATGGCTATCAGGCTATATTAAATATCGGGCCACTAGGAGGAGAAGGGGTTCCATTCTTTTTCATTGTATCTTGTTCCATAGATGAGAGAAACATCTGAGAGTGGTATTCTATGAGCATAAATAGGAGGAGAGATTATTTAGCAGCCATACAGACCACATGTCAAAGGAAACTCCTCAAAGATCACCTCTTTCATTGTACTTGCATTATTTCTATACCATAGAAAAGAGAGCAGAGCAACCTCACAATCTAGTTGGGTTTTCTCCCATATTGGGTTTCCCAGGTCATATATTGTGTTTATTTGTAGATGGTGTGAATGTATTTTACTGTTCTCTATTTTCCAAATTTTATCTATTTCATGGATAAGAAGAAAATTAGTGACAAAATATTCTGGAGATATAAAGGGAAATTAACCTTAATAGTAAATATTTCAATATGTTATTAGATCGGTTGTGATGAATTGTTCTAGTGGAATATCCGTGAAAGTTTAAATATCATTATATGTGTTTAAGAGATTACTTATATTGATGATAAATGGCTAATTCATTCATTAATACATTGAATTAGCGAGAATTTTTAAATATGTGTGTCGCAATGAGAAAAGTGGTGAGGCTCCACAACCATGAACATTTTATTAACTAATCCATTCATTCCTCCTTGAAATTTGGCTTGGTGCACTAGTTTTGAAGAATTCTATGATGAATTTTCCATAAATCAGATCTTATTTTTTCTAGAGTACCTTCAGGCCCATTGTTCTACTACTTTTAAAAAATAAATCACTCCAACCGTGCATTGCATGGAGACTTCAAGATCAAGGGATATAAATAAATGTTTGTTGCAAACTTCTAGTGGTGTTTCCATTCTCAGTCCTAAAACTTAGCAATTATTTGCTTGAATGAGACCATTGGCTATTTGGGAGACCTTCTTTCTCCTCCTAGACTATAATTGCTTATTCCCTTAGTCAATTTCTTAAGTTGTTGGTTGTTCTCTCCTCCCAAACTATAATTTATCATTCCTTAAGTTAATTTCTTAAGTTGATGGTCACTTTCTCTTCCTAGACTATAATTGGTTATTCCCTAAGTCAATTTCTTAAGTTGTTGTTCATTCTCTACTCCCAAACTATAATTTATCATTCCTTGATTCAATTTTCCTTTCCTATGCACCATACATCCTCCCTCTAGTTGATTCAATTCATTCTTGGTGGAATTTTTATATATCAGATGTTTTCTCAGATCCAAAAAACCATATGTAATCATATGGTAGGCATACATGGTTGTTGTAGGTCAAATATAATTCCTATCAATTTTTCTCACCGAATGGGTTGATTTAGTCCCAAAATTGGTCAATTTGGTTGCTTGAGTTGACCTCTAATCACTTAGTTTTTCCCCTCGTTGACTGGGACAAGGGAAAAACGTGGGATTATGGTTTGAGTTGGGAGAGAGTAAAAGGATATGATTCTTGCTGGAATGAGAAGTCATTATCAGTATCACTAGTATCTGAATATATTCCTGGTGTAGATAATATCCAAAATGTGGGAGACCACTATTATATGAATCTCTCTATGAGGCTATAAACAATAAAAAAAAAATATTATTTCGAACTGGGAAAAAATTGCTAGAACTCATGTGAAACCAATCTACCATGAGGGATTGGATTTCTATTGATTAACATTAATGTTGAAGACAATGCCTCTATTTTTCTATGTATTGGAGCCAAAGAAAATAGTCTCAATAAAATGGATTTTTACCATGGAGTTTAATATGATTAAAACACCAATACAAGCACTCCAACATTCATGTAAGAATAAATCATTTCTCTAAGCAAAGGCTTGTCCAAATTTGTGTTAATATCATGGTGTCCAAGAATATTCTCAAGCCCCAAGAGTGCAATGTGTTTGTGCATAAGAGAGTAGAGTTCCATTTGTATTAGTGACACCCATATGAATTATATATAATGTGTATTCTTCTTTGTAGCATTGGGGTTTTAAGGTTGGCAATAAATACCTATGCAGACTACAAATATTTTGTTTTCACATTGATAGGAAAAGAACCATCCCAAGTTAAGTTATCTTTCTCAGTTATGGTACATTTAATTGTTGCATAGATAGATAATAATCATGTGCATGAAATCTCAAGAATAGAGCACTCCACTTCAAGCAGAGTTACAAACCTAAATTTGATTGCCATTGAGAACTAACGTTTATTTTCCATTGCATAGTAATCTATATTCTAGTGTGAAAATTAAGTAAGTGAAGAAACTAGCCAGCTAATCCCGAGTAGACATTTCATCGAGAACAAGATTTTTAGATTTCATAAGTATAAATTTCCTTGTATGGGATAGAGGAACAAAATCTTAATAGCATCCATAAGACATAACTCTTATATAAGACTAAAAATAGAGTTGAAAAAATATTTCTGCACAAGTTCCATGTTGGTGAAATGAGTGGGATATAAGTCCCTCATTTACAAATAACTTGAAGAGAAAAATGGAAACTCTATCTATATCCAAAATAGTAGCAAGGAAATTTCCATCTGATTCTTCGAAAATAAAAATGATCTATAAAGTGCTCAAGGTTTTGGAGGAAATTTCCAAGAATCTCATGCCAGTGTAATTAATAACCATCAATAGGGCCACCTCGTCCATGAGGCTTTAGTAATCTATATATGGATGTGGGTTGGCCTAAAAAAAACCTTGGAACCCTATATTCATTGAAACCTAATAGAGAAGAAGGTTGGCTGAAACGCCAATTTCATATCATTTCATTTAACTATTAAGGTTTTAATATATATATATATGTATGTATGTATGTATGTATGCATGTATGTATGCATGTATGTATGTATGCATGTACGTATGTATGCATGTACGTATGTATGTATGGTTATATTTCATGTGCAGTTGTGTTATAAAATCTATACATGTATATGATGGGTTTCATATGTAGTTGTTGTGTTATGAAAGTCTTACAGACTATTAGAAATCATGAAGTATAGGATCTATAGTGAATGTTCCAAAAATCCTTATCCAATAATATAAACAAGCTAAACTATAACAACGCCTTAATGATGAACACATAAGACTTAAAGAGAGTGCACAAGTATAGGTTCCCTTGGGAAAAATAATGAATAGACACACTTGAATGATATAACGTTATCAATAAGGGAGGTTGTGTACTTATACCACTTCACTGGGGTTAAGGAACCAACTCCAAGGAGGAGAATAGGCCAAACTTACTATAAAATACAATAAAACACAATAAAGTGTACTAATAGTTGTAACAACCCACAACTACCTACATAGTGGGATAACACGTGGAAACAAGTGAATATTAATATCTCAACACCCCCCTTTACATTGAACAAGGGGCCATATAGATGGAATTACATCCATTGACTATCATAGAAGCTCACCATACCACTCCCCCTATAATGTTGAGTTAGGGTCATCAAAATACATACCGCTCATAAAGAAAGCCTACATGAATGATATTGGGATTGATCATTCTAAAGGGTATTTTAAATTACACGAAATCATATTTTTAAGGTAGAGGAGGGCCAACTAAAATAAGCATCCATGATGGTGATGAATATCATTTCTAAGAAGGATAAATAAGAAATTTAATAGAATTGTTAAGAGTCAAAATAGTCCACTTGGGAAAATATGGAAATAATGAAGTAGTAGGTTCATAGTCATCATAATCATCATCATCATCATCCATCACCAATAATTCTAAGTAGAATATATGATAATTCAATTAGATATCACTAGAAGGAGAGGGATCACCATCACAAAGGTCCCATCACTATGTTGCACATCTAGATAGAGCTCATCACTGAACTACTCATCAAAAGAAGGCTCATCACTACACTTCTTATCAAAATAAGGCTCATCACTAGGATGCATATCCTCATAAAAAGAGGGAAGAATAAAATATACCTCCAAAATAACAGGGAAGAATGCTAGATAAGTAGGTCCATAAGTCCTTGTAAACTATAGTGAATAAGAGATAAAAAGGTACCCATGGGTGCACCAAGAATCGATGAAGATGTTGTAATATATGCTACAACAAGATGAGAGTCATCAACAAATATATAGAGAATAAGAGGTATGCTTCATGGACACATACTAATAATCATCACAAAAATCATCACTAGAAAGAAGTGGTGGAAAATATAATGGTAGAGAATGAGGAACAATCTCATCAAATATAGCCTCATGATTCTTAGTCACATGGTGAATGAAAATATCATAAAGACAATACCCCCTTGTTGTAGTCAGGGAGAAAGTATGAGAAGTTTCCAGTAGATCATCACATAGAGAAATACATGTTATAACATCATATATAGAAGCATAGAAGCATACAGATGGACATACACAATAGTGGGACAACCATCAAAGAATTTTATTAGATATATCCAAGACAACCTATGTCTTTCATTACATATATCTATATCTATATCTATATCTATATCTATCTATCTATCTATATATCTATATATCTATATATAGATATATGTGTGTGTGTGTGTGTGTGTGTGTGTTGTGTGTGTGTTGTACAATTACTAGCATGTTACATTAACTTTCGTGTTGGTCGACTCTAACTACTTATTCGAATGAATTCCCTAACCGACTACTACAGTTGACTCGACTGGTGGGTCTAGTCGACATAGTGGACTAGCCCGTACAACATATCCCTCCCACCTCAATTCCTTATTCGTTTCGAGCAAGAGGGGGGTTATGACAAAATTACAAAATTACAAAATCCTCTACTATGTCCTTCTTCTGAGGCTATTGCAAAATGAAGAGAAAAAAAAAGAATGATGGAGTCAAGTTCTAGTGAAGTTTATTTTCTTGTTGAATTGTAGATGTTTCTATTTGTAGGTAGACCACTCCTTTAGTACTGCATTTTTGTAAGTTTCAGGCTATAGATGCAAATTTCCAAATTTTTCTTAGTCAAATGTCAGACTTTGGTAGCATCCCTGCATTTGTTTGTGTCCACAATCAACTTTTATTCCCATAGAAGAGTGTTACTTGAAACAATCTTTTGAAATTTTCTTTCCGCGCTCCATTCAAGTAACCTGAACTCAACTGTGACTTCCATAACCTATCTTAGGGATGAATATCGAATTCCCCTCTATCCTTGGGATTGAGCAAATGATACCGAAGAGGGACAATCATTCCTTCGCGTGATCGTGATTATCTTCTCTAGACGTTTGTATCCAAGATGGCTAGATGACTTATTCCTTCTGGAGATCTAGATCAAGTGGGTCATCATATGCAACATTCACCATCAACATAGTCTATTTTTAGAATCTCATCTTCTTACAAAATGGTTTCTCTTTGTTCCTTTATCTTTGATATATAGGGCCTGGTTTCATGATTCAGAAGGCGGTTGATAGGATATCCAAACTCTTCACATGTAACCTAATATTCAAAGATGTTGGATTTGCATGGATATGCATGGGTGATGATGGTCGTTTTCCTTTATTGATGGAGTGAATACCAATGGTATGAGATCAAATGATTTGTTGTGCACTTACACAATATTCATTGTCTTGATGAGAGATATTCCCTCGTACTATCGTTTATCCTAGCCAATCATTTGTAGATCACGTGAAATATTGTGTGTTGTTATGATGTTGTAGTAGCCAACTATTTCTCAGTAATGGCGTCGACATTGATTATTGGTTCGTATGAAGAGATATTTTTGTCTCTGGCAGTGGTTGAAATACCCATCCTATGACTTCTTCTGGTCTTCTGATGATTTGATTAATATTTTGTCTTTTGACTCTATGTTTGTATCGCTGATTTTTTGATATTTGAAATTCACATTTTTCCATTTTCTTTGACCGACACTACTTTGGGGGGGATTTTGTGAGATCAAGTCCGATTGGTGTCAACCCTTCCACCAAAAT
The DNA here is from genome assembly GCA_010110895.2 of Picea sitchensis. NCBI lineage: Eukaryota > Viridiplantae > Streptophyta > Pinopsida > Pinales > Pinaceae > Picea > Picea sitchensis. Next base: position 197,946 of record SNQJ01S0001767.1, on the reverse strand, counting down.
TTCATGAGTAGGGTTGTGACTCATTATGTATGATATTTCTTTAGTTTGACTCCATTGACTAATTTCTTAAAGGGTTTCCCTTGGAGTTCTTTTAGCCCTACTTCTATTGATGGTCGGATGTCCTCAACCACATATGGCCCTAGCCATGAAGTCTCTATCTTTCTTGGATTTCTTTTTACCTGATTTTCATAGAGGAGTAACAAGTCCTCGCCATTCATATCCTTTTTATTGAGATGTCAATCATGTCAGGATTTTTGTTGGTTCTTTTGGATTTCCTGGTGTTGTGCCAACATCATCTCCTCTTCTAATTTATTTAGTTGGTATAAATGTTGCCTTGTATTATGTAAATGGTTGAATTCCAACACTAATTTTATCCGACCTGCATTGGTGCAGAAATGAACTGGTATTATGACTTTCTGACCATAGACTAACTTGAAAGGATTCTCTCCTATAGATATTTTGTATGTTGTTCTATAGGCCCACAATATTGCCGAAATCTTTTCGTCACAGTCGTCTCTGTCAATTCCACATACTTTTGTTAAAACCTTATGTAAAGTCTTGTTAAAAGATTCAATGACTCAGTTGGCCTGCAGATGATAGGAAACCGTCTTTTTATGGTCAATCATAAATTTCTTGAGTATTAATTCAATTGTACTATTAATAAAATATGTTCCTTGGTCGTTGATTATTGTCATAGGGCAGTCGAAACGAGTTACTATATTTTCATAGATAAATTTCATGGTTGCTTCCTTCATAAAACTGTCGATTGGTTTTGCTTCTTCCCATTTGGTTAAGTATTCAACAGTTGTAATGATATATTTCCCCCCCATCCTTTTATCTCTTTTTGGAAAAGGTTCGACAAAATCAATAGCCCATATTTCAAATGGTAAGTTGGGATTTTTGGAATGTAAGGGGATATCATTTTTCCATTATGGTCGATCTATTGTTTGACACTTCTCACATTTCTTTATTATATCCCGGTAATATTTATGTAGCGGCAACCACCAAATATTGGCTTTATTTCTTGTTTAACTTCCGACTAGCATATGCATTCGGGTGGTCGATCAAGTCATCATATGGCTAAGCCAAAACTGAGTCGATGACAATGTTGGATGCATCGATATGAATGTGGAATTTATCCAACCAGTCCAGGAATCTTAAGATAGGTGATTCTACCAACTTTATTTTTAATATTTCAAAAGACTTGTTGCATTCCTGGCTCCAATAAAATTCAACTTCTTTCTTTAGTAACTCGTTGATTGGAAATGTAATGTCAGAATAGTGATGAAAAAAAAATTGATAGTATCATGTGTGCCCAAGGAAGATTTTAATTTTTTTTTGGTTCACTGATGGTTTCAATTCGAGAATGACTATGATCTTGGCCATGTTGAATTTAATCATGTCTTTGCATATGATATGGCCCAATAATATACTAATTGGTATGGAAAAGATGCATTTTTTAATATTTAAAGATAAATGGATTTTCCTGCATATTTCCAACATCATTCTTAGCCATTGGATATGGTCTTTTAGGAGACTATAGATGGTCCATTCATCAAAGTACACTGCCATTGTTTTATAGATGTACTCCTGAAATGCCTTCACCACTATTCTAGAAAATACTGTTGGGGAATTTTTTAAACTAAAGGGCATTACTCTATATGTAAAAGAGCCAAACTCAGAGACAAATGTTGTTTTTTCTTGATCCTCCTTTGATATCGGTACCTAATTGTATCCATATAAGTCGCCAGTGAATGAGTATAATTCGTGACCAGCAACTTCATTGATAATTTCTTTGACAAAAGGTGTTGGGAATGGGTCAGTCACTGTGAGTTTGTTTAATCATCAAAATTCGACACATATTCTGAGCTTTTTTGGGTCATGTTTATTAGGTTGCACAACCATTAGAATTTCCCATTTTGACTTGTCAATTGGGTATATGATATTAACAGTTAACATTGCTTTGATTTCCTTTTGAACGATTTGTTTGTATATGTGCACCAGTTTATATGGCAGTTTCTTGACGGGTTTGGCTCCGAGGAGGAGTTCGATCTTCATTTCTCCCATCTCTTGTATGAGTCCTTTGAGGTCTTTATAATCATGTGCAAATATGTCCTCATATTATTTTAGTAGATCGACTATTTCCATGGTTTGATTCTTAGACCAATAGTCACCTACTATGACCATTTTTAGTCACCCATCTATAGAGGTGTCAATCTTGTTGGTATTTATTTCCACATCCATCTAGGTGGGTGCTTTTGACTCATCTAACTGACATTCTCCTTCTATGAATTGAATGTAACTTGAGGGGAAATCAATTTTTTCTATGTGTTAGTTCTCCACTATTTCTTCCTTGGTTACATAGTAGAGTATTTTTAAAAACATTTGTACTCTTCGGTGATCCTTTTTCCATTGAAAGATTTGTCCTGGAAAACTTATGTTTTCCATTTCCACTCGTCCAGATATTACATTCTCTATACTATGTGTTGATATCAAATTACAAATTGAAGTCGATCCCTCATCGACTTTAGTTTTTCCTTTTTCCTGAATTTTCCTAGGGCTTGGTTTTCCCAATAATGTTTTGATTTCTCTAGTTGCCTCTTGCAGGAGTGCCTCTTTAGGATTAAATTCAAAATCTTTAAGGAAATTAATTTTTATTTCGTTCCAGTCAAAAGTATGACCTGATTCTTTTTCAATCTTATACCACTTGTGAGGTATATCATCTAATGTATTCCAGAACATATGCGGCCATACTCTCTCGCCATGGTAGCCTGTTGTTTTCAATTCTTTCTCGCACTTATGTATGTGGATCAATGGGTTGAATCCAGGTTTAAAGATTGAGATGTCGATATTTGCAAATAGATTTTTCCCACCAAATATTTCCACAAAATATATTGTGGCAGTATTCCATGTTTGAAGTCAGTTTGCATGAGTCTCCTACCATCGGGCTGCTTGGCCAGTGAATGATTCCACTAGACTTTATATCATGCCTTGTTCCCCAATTGATTTTAAGACTTCATCGACATGTGTCGATGAAGAACTTTGTTCATTAAATCGTGGGGGAGTTCTTGTGTATGCATTAGTCGATATTAATGTTGGCGTTTAACATAGCCACCAACTTAATGAGAACTCTACATAGTTCTCATTTTTTGAGGGGCCACATTTTTCACCTCATTTTGAAAAGTTGTGCTGCTAGTAGCACCCACCCCCCCTTCCCCTTTTTATGTTGTTTTTTGATATTTTAAATCTTCTTATCCACAATGT
>SNQJ01S0001767.1:154485-194601 GCA_010110895.2 Picea sitchensis | reverse complement strand
TCTAAACAAGTAGTGGATGCCATTAACCTTAATAAGCCTCCAAAGGACATGCGCCTGGCTCAGTTATATAAGAAGATATGCATCCTCTTGGATCAACTTCAGGAGTACAAGGTTTATCATGTGCTCAGGACGTTGAATGGAGATGCAGATAAAGAGGCGAACAGAGGATCTCTGCAGATCAAAGGACAGATTAAAATCAATGAGGTAATCTCCCTCCATCCGATTCCCTAAAAATGAAGTGGCGGTCTGGTCAGGTTCCTTCACATCGCTCTGACCTCAGCCTGAAAGGACGGCAGCGAATATCTCCAGTCGGAAGGACAAGAATCAATCGGAGAGATTTGAGATCTCACTCCACCCGTGAAGAGCATGGCCAGGGACAGGAGAGCGCGCGGATAAAAATTCCATCGTTCATTACCATTTCAGACACGAAGTTGAGCACGCAGGTCGCAGGAAGCAAAGGCTTTTTCGTTTTGAGCATTTCAGTCATGGACTCGGGCTCTCAAACCCCCCTCATGCCCAAAGAATGAATAGAATTGATTAGAGGCGAACTGGAAAGCATAAGGGCCTCCACCAAACAACAAAAATGGGACAATTTGAAGTTTGAAATGGAAGACATCAAGGACGAACTCTCCGACGAAATTCATGCTGGCCTGAAAGATGCAGCTAATCTCATGGGCGACTTAGGAAAATGCCTCTGCAATCTGGAGCAGAAAGTGGAGGAGTTAACTATGGCTTTCAGCAAGATCTCAGAAGTTTCTGCAGAAGCGGCCACCAGCACTGGACACAAAGGAAAACGCTAAGGGCGCGGCAACAGTCTCAGTTTGTAAGGGACCCAAGCCAGAATTTTGGTTAGAATTTGCAGTCCGTTGTTAGAATGTTTGACACCTCTAGGAGTTAAACCGTATGGTAGTTGGTAAAGTTACCTGGCTGGAAAATGTATTACAGAGCAGTAGCTCTGTGTGGATATGTAAGGGTTCGGCAGCCCCCTCTGCCTTCTTCTAAATAAAGTCCCATACTCGTTTGTGTTAAAAAAAAAACAATTAAGTTGGTACATCATCACAACAATTAAGTTAGCACATCATCACAACAATTAATTTGGCACATCATCACAACAATTAAGCTGGTACATCATCACAACAATTAAGCTGGCACATCATCACAGCAATTAAGCTGGCACATCATCACAACAATTAAGTTGGCACATCAACACTACTCCCGCTTTCGAGGGGGATCATTTCAGACTGTTAGCACAAATTCTTGCAAGGGTGCGTTTTCTCTCCAAGATTTGAGCCCGGGGCATAAAAACAAAGAAATGGGGCTTAAAAAACCCATCAAATGCATTTTATTCATTTGCAGGCATGAGCACCAAGCACAACACACAGAAGAAGTCCATTTCGGACTTAAGTGTTAGTAGATGGGCTATCCGGGATTCAACGACGAGGATCCATCTATAGAGCAGATTGACGATCAACGAGTAATCGTGGTTAGCAGAGTTGCGCTAGGATTAGCGCAATGGATAGCGCTTATATATCACCAAAAGGATCTCAGCCGTCCATCCCGGAGGAGTACGTGGCACACGATCGAGCTATATCACCACTTCGCCCTTCGTGACTTTGAAGAACGAGGACCAACCTCCTCCCAGCCACGAGACGTGAAGTGCCGAAGGCGTCCAGGACCCGAGCCCACGGTCTTGCCGAGATGATCAAGACCGTCCATCAGAGAGGGACACATGGTGCGCGATTAGGCTCCATCGCGTCCTCACCTTTCATAACTTCGAAGCACCAATAGCAGCCTCCTCACAGCTACGAGACGCGAAGCACCGAGAGCATTCAAGACTCAGGCCCACAGTATCATCGAAAGGGATCTCAGCCGTCCATCTCGCACGGACACGTGGTGCGCGATTAGGCCCTATCGCCTCTTCACCTTTCATAACTTCAAAGCACGAGGACCAGCCTCCTCCCAGCCGCGAGTATCGAAGTGTCGAAGGCGTCCAGGAACCGGGCCCACAGTCTTGCCGAGATGATCAAGACCGTCCATCAAAGAGGGGCACGTGGTGTGCGATTATGCTCTATCACCTCCTTGCCTTTCGTAACTTTGAAGCATAAGGAGCAGCCTCCTCCCAGCCGCGAGACGTGAAGTGTCGAAGGTGCCTTTGAAGATAGGCATAGGGTCATAGCCCACGGTCACTTGGGGGTGATAGAAAGAACTGCGCAAAGGGCCGAAGCATTGGGTTTAGCTACAGAAGGGATCACCGCGTTCTCCAGAGACTGGTTCAGCTCGACCTCGATCTTGGTCCTCGCTAAAAATAAATGAAAGTGGATGGAGGTAGTTGAAACCTCGGCTCACTCATTAAATGCAAAGCATGGAGGTTCTGGCAGGTAGTCTGCCCAAGACCCTTCAGTGTGCAGATTGATCTGAAAGGCCCATGTCGATCTGATGTTCTCGTCCGACCAAAGAACATGCACACGATAGGTTGAACTTTAATGTTTCAACTACCTCCCTTGCAAAGGCCATGCAAAGTTAAGGTGACGTGTGACGAAGGATTTCCATCAGAGTTTGACTGGAGGGACACCACGCCTTGGAGGTTCGAGCACGCCTCTGTTGGACAAATTTTTCCGAGTATATGTACTCAGTTTTTGGTATTTTGAAGGGATCTATGGTTGATCAAGGCTCCCGATTGTAAAGTTTGATGAAGCACTGGTTGCTTTGGTTATGTATTGGAACCTGAGACTTTGTGACTTATGAATGTCAGTCTCTTTCCATATCTTTGTGTACACTGTGTTAGAACAGCTCGGAATTGGAGGATCCAATCGAGTTGCGACTGTTATAGGATGATGTATGTTGGATCATTGTAATAGTTGTATCGTTTCTAATCAGTTCTTGTATTTTCTCAATGCTGAATGATTTGGAATTGGAAGATCCAGTCAAGTCACCTTTCAGTTCCCTAAAACTCTAAACCAAGAGGATCTTGTATTTTGAGTTTTTCCTCCTCAAGCTGTTGAAAGGCCTGATGCCCAAAGCAGTCTTGCTCACTCATCTCGCTAAGTCTTCCATCTGCTCATTTTATTATCAACTCACTGACTGAAGTTAGATCAAGACCTCCTTTGTTTTTCTACATACCAAGCTCGGTTTTCTGAGTTAGAGCGATATCTTCTTGAGTCTCTATCCATTCGATCACCCCATTAAATTATTTGTGACATAAACTAATGGGCGTCGGGCTCTGCTCCTGCCACAATCCAGAAGTGACTTCCAACGCCAACATTTTTGGCGCCGTTGTCGGGGACAAAGTTGAAAATTTCCCCCGAGATTGAACGACATTGAGCCTCTGATTCTGAAGGTGCATCAGGCATCAGAGATTTTGGAGATTGCTACTATGCACCTGGCGACTCCATTGTGATGACTCCACTAGAGTGAACCTATTGTTTTAAGTTGTGGCTTCCAGAGGCAGACACATGCGGTCCCATCCACATCTGCCTCTAGCTACACCTTTAGTAGACCCGGAGGTGATTTTCAGAAAAGGAAAGGCCTCTAAAGGAGAAGCTACCACCACCGAACCAGGTAATCTGCCATCTCCTTCTATAGAAGCTCAATTTTCTTCTCCTCTGCTTCCTAGCAGACCTTTCTCTGAAGTTTCCCATTTCCTGAATTTCAGGAGTGTTCCTGCTGAGTTTTCCCCTCCTGGTCTGGGATTGGAGGGAGAAAACCTTGTCACTCCGCTTTCCCTTGAAGATGTACCTTGGCGTGGACCTAGGACCTCAGGAGACTTCCCCACTCCTAGCTTTACCACTCCTCCTCTTGTTACTGTTGCCACTTCTACGCAGAGAGAAGCATCTTCTGACTCAAGCCCATTAGCCTTCTCCCTAAATCCCCCATTGTTTCCTGGAAGCTCATTCCCAGTATCCCCTTTTCGAACTCCTTCCCCTCCGAGTTCTCCTCCACCTAATATCCCTATGGCAGGAGAAAATCCCCCTATGACCAGAATGGAGGCTATTATAGCCGCTAGGTATGCTCCCCTTGTGTTACCTTAGCCTTTCAATGCCCTTCCAGCAGATGGTTACCTCAAGAAGCTACCCAAGTTTACAGGCGAGGGGGACATAACTGCAGAAGAACACCTTGAAGCCTTCTACAGTTTTACAGACAATCATGTTATCATGCATGCAGATGTATGGATGAGGATTTTCGTCCATAGTCTTGAAGGTGAGGCTAGAAAATGGTTTAGGGCCTTGCCTCCTAGATCTATTAATGGGATTGAGGCTCTGGATAATGCCTTTTTAAGACAGTGGGGAGAAAAAAAGGACTTCATGTATTACATGACAGAATTTGGATCTTTGAAGAGAAAGGAAGGAGAGTCTATCTCTGACTTCTCCAAAATATTTAATAAAGTGTACAATAAGATCCCCACCGAGATAAATCCCTCCGAAGCCTCTACAAAGATCACTTATGCCAGCTCTTTTGATCCTGATTTCTGCCTCCTGCTGAGGGAAAGGAGAGCCACCACTCTGGCTCACATGCAGGACGCAGCCATGGAAGTAGAGTCTAACATATGGTTGTTGACCGACTCAGGAGTAACGTTGATAGAGACATAACCAGGAGGAGAGTTGAAGCCTCCTCATCCTATTCCTCTTCCCTTCCTCCTCAAATGGATGAGGTAACTAAAGTGTTGAAATCCCTTTCAGCTAGGATGGAGAAGTGGGAGTTAGAGGGGAAGTCCACATATAGAAATCCCTAGAATACTGACAACAGAGGTTTCAAGAGGCCTGGTAACAATGTGCCACAGACTTTGCCAAAGGAAGAAAGAAGTAGAGACAGGGATGATCAAAGGATTCAGACCCCCCTCCAAAATAGCCTAGTTGCTCATGAATAAGGGGAGGAGGTGGATGAACTCGACCCTGAGATCCACTGCATCGAGGAAAATTCCCCGTTTCCCCATTTGACTCAATCTGCATATGAAGAATCCCTTATCAACACTCAAATCAATGAGTTGAGTAAAGGGGAACAGGCCAACAACACTCCTAACAGATACAATCTCAGGTCAAAAAAGAAAGAAGGGAATTTTGATAGCCAGGATCAACCCCTCACAGTAGAAGGGCCTGCTAAAGCTGTTGTCGCAACTACTAAAGGAAAGAGAGCTCAGAATGCTTCACCAGCAGCCAAGGAACCTATCTTTGAGGTAAGGGAAGCTCCTAAGTCTCTCTCCCCCTTTAGTTTTGAGCATGAGATTCAGAAAATTAGAATTCCTATACCCCTATTCGAACTAGTGAAAAATGAAGATTTCAAGAGGCCCCTCTCCAAGCTGCTACAATCTGAGCCCCCCCCCCAGCCTTCCACGGATTCAATAAACCTCCAATATGAAAATCCAAAAGTCGTCCTAGGTCCCATGGTAGAAGATAGAGATGATTCATCCCCTCCTTTCTACACATCCTTGAACATACATGATAAAGTGTTGCACAACTGCCTCATGGATTCAGGGGCTTCCCATAACCTTATGCCTAAAATAGTCATGGAAGAATTGGGACTGGATGTGACAAGGGCTTATCATGATTTGTACTCTGTTGATTCAAGGAGGGTGCAATGTCTTGGAGTCATCAAAGACTTGGCAGTCTCTCTGTTTCAACTGCCCATGAAGAGTGTGGTCATGGACATTGTAGTGGCTGACGTTCCTCCCAAGTTTGGCATGTTGTTGTCAAGATCTTGGATTAAAAAGCTTGGAGGAACATTACAGATGGACCTCACATATGCTACTATTCCAGTCTTTGGAGGGGAACATAGGAGGTTGTACAGAGAATCCCAGCTAGCCTATATTGTCAGTGATGAAGCAAACCCCACCAATCATCCCATCTTTGCACTGGACAGTGATTTGGGGTCTAGTTTATTGTAGATCACAGATTCTCCTGAAGTCCCTTTCCCAATCAGAAAACAGTCCTTATTTGATCACAGGACACCTCCTCCAAACACCTCCATTTGGAAAATGTTTTTCGACGGATCTTCTTCTAGCGAAGGCGTGTTTTCTCTCCAAGATTCGAGCCCGTGGCGTAAAAACGAAGAAATGGGGCTTAAAAAACCCATCAAATGCATTTTATTCATTTGCAGGCATGAGCGCCAAGCACAGCACGCAGAAGAAGTCCATTTCGGACTTAAGTGTTAGCAGATGGGTGATCCGAGATTCAACAACGAGGATCCATCTATAGAGCAGATCGACGATCGGCGGGTAATCGCGGTTAGCAGAGATGCGCCAGGATTAGCGCAATGGATAGTGCTTATATATCACCAAAAGGATCTCAGTCGTCCATCCCGGAGGAGTACGTGGCACATGATCGAGCTATATCGCCACTTCACCCTTCGTGACTTTGAAGAACGAGGACCAGCCTCCTCCCAGCCGCGAGACGCAAAGTGTCGAAGGTGTCCAGGACCCAGGCCCACAATCTTGCCGAGATGATCATGACCATCCATCAGAGAGGGACACATGGTGCGCGATTAGGATCCATCGCCTCCTCGCCTTTCATAACTTCGAAGCACCAGTAGCAGCCTTCTCACAGCTGCAAGACGCGAAGCGCCGAAAGCATTCAGGACTCGGGCCCACAGTATCACCGAAAGTGATCTCAGTCGTCCATCCCGCACGGACACGTGGTGCACGATTAGGCCCTATCGCCTCTTCGCCTTTCGTAACTTCAAAGCACAAGGACCAGCCTCCTCCCATCCACGAGACACGAAGTGCTGAAGGCATTCAGAAACCGGGCCCACTGTCTTTCCGAGATGATCAGGACCATCCATCAAAGAGGGGCACATGGTGCGCGATTACGCTCTATCACCTCCTCGACTTTCGTAACTTCGAAGCACAAGGAGCAGCCTCCTCCCATCCACAAGACGCGAAGTGTCGAAGGCGCCTTTGAAGATAGGCACAGGGTCATAGCCCATGGTCACTTGGGGGTGATAGAAAGAACTGCACAAAGGGCCGAAGCGCTAGGTTTAGCTATAGAAGGGATCACCACATTCTCCAGAGACCGGTTCAGCTCGACCTCGATCTTGGTCCTCGCTAAAAATAAATGAAAGTGGATGGAGGTAGTTGAAACCTCAGCTCACTCATTAAATGCAAGGCATGGAGGTTCTGGCAGGTAGTCTGCCCAAGACCGTCCAGTGTGCAGATTGATCTGAAAGGCCCATGTCGATCTGATGTTCTCGTCTGACCAAAGAACCTGCACACGATAGGTTGAAATTTAATGTTTTAGCTACCTCCCCTGCAAAGGCCATGAAAAGTTAAGGTGATGTCTGATGAAGGATTTTCGTCCGAGTTTGACTGAAGGGATTCCACGTCTTGGAGGTCTGAGCACGCCTTTGTTGGACAAATTTTTCCGAGTATATGTACTCAGTTTTTGGTATTTTGAAGGGATCGATGGTTGAGCTAGGCTCCTGATTGTAAAGTTTTGATGAAGCACTGGTTTCTCTGGTTATGTATTGGCACCTAAGACTTCTTGCCTTATGAATGTTAGTCTCTTTCCATCTCTCTGTGTACACTGTGTTAGAACAGCTCGGAATTGGAGGATCCAATCAAGTTGCGACTGTTATAGGATGATGTATGTTGGATCACTGTAATAGTTGTATCGTTTCTAATCAATTCTTGTATTTTCTCAATGCTGAATGATTTGGAATTGGAAGATCCAGTCAAGTCACCTTTCAGTTCCCTGAAACTCTGAACCAAGAGGATCTTGTATTATGAGTTTTTCCTCCTCAAGCTGCTGAAAGTCCTGATGCCCAAAGTAGTCTTGCTCACTCATCTCGCTAAGTCTTCCATCTGTTCATTTTATTATCAACTCACTGACTGAAGTTAGATCAAGACCTACTTTGTTTTTCTACATACCAAGCCCGGTTTTCTGAGTTAGAGTGATATCTTCTTGAGTCTCTATCCATTCGATCACTCCATTAAATTATTTGTGACATAAACTGATGGGCGTCGGGCTCTGCTCCTGCCGCAATATAGGAGTGACTTCCAACGCCAACACGAACTATACCAATCTTATCTCGAAAGTGCTCAAACTTTACAGAAGATAGAGGCTTGGTCAACACATCAACAACCTGTTCATTCGTGCTAACATATTGGAGTTTTATGGCTCTTCTTTGCAACATATCACGAATGAAGAGATATTGGATCTCTATGTGCTTCGACTCATCATGGAATGTAAGGTTCTCCATCATCTTTATACAAATTTGGTTATCGCATAGGATCATGGTGGCTTCCATCTCCAAATCAAATAGATATGTCAACAACATCCGAAGCCATATGGCTTCACAACTGGCGAAACATGCAACAATGTATTCCACTTATGTCGTGCTTGGAGCAATGTTGAATTTCTCCCTACTATGCCATGAAGTCAGGGCTGACCTCAGACTGAAACAACATCTTGAAGTGCTCTTTCTATCTGAAACACTTCCAGCTCAATATGAATCGGTGTAACCACTCAGTCTGAAGTCATGATCTTCATTATAACTGAGACCACAATCTAATGTACCCTTAAGGTACCTCATCACATGTTTTGCAGCAACTAGGTGAACATGTCTGGGATCTACTAGAAACTGACTCAAGTTGTTCACAACAAAACATATATCTAGCCTAGTGCTCGTCAGATACATCACTGAACCAATAATTTGTCTGTACAGAGTGGCATCAACCAATTCTGACGAGGTATCTACCAGGAGCTTCAACTTCATTTCCATGTGTGTGTACATGGATTTGCATTTCAACATGTCAAACCTCTTCATTTTAACTGAATACTTCCCTTGGTTAAGGAAGATCTTCTTTGTGCTCTGCCAAACTTCAAGACCCGAGAGATAATGCATTTAGGTCTTCCATCAAACTCTGTATTGATATTCTTCTGTAATCTGTGATGATATTTTCTTCATCTTGTCAAGAATACATCATCTACATATAGTAGTAACATCATTGGCTCATCATTCATAGCCTTGAGATAAATATTAGAATCAACTTTACTCTTGGTAAAGCCAAAGCTCATCAGGAAATTGTCAATTTTTTCATACCAAGCTCTAGGAGCTTGCTTCAACACATACATAGCCTTCTTCAACTTGCAGACCTAAATCTTTCTATCTTCAACTTCAAACCAAATTTTCACATTACATTGTACTAATCTGGTGCACTTGCTCATCTGCAACTCAATCTGCACAATAATGTGCTAGCTCAATGTGCTCTCTGCAAAGCACTATCTATCTCACTGCATGAGAGTATGTCTTCTCCTCTTTCTGCAATTGTTCCTTTTGGAACTAGAACTTTGTATCTGCAGCTGATTTGAGGTTGAGAATGATTGCTTCATCCTCACTGTGGCTGCTAAAATATGAGAGTAACTCCTCTTATTCTATCACGACAACCACTTCATCTGAAATTGAGAGTGGCTCAATGACTGATACTGAAGCTAGATCTTCTTATTTCATGGAGGTAACTCTATCTTATTCTATCACAACAACCACTTCATCTGAAATTGAGAGTGGATCAATGACTGATACTGAAGCTAGCTCTTCTTATTTCATGGAGATAATTGTAGTCATGTCTTCATGACCCAACTAATGTAATACAACAACTGCCATTCAATTTTAAATATGGGGATTACTCCCTTTGCATCTCATACTATATATGAATCATGGTTTTTCTAGTTGTCTTCATAAATACTAGAACTATTTCTTCAATAACTGGAGTAAGTGTCTCGTCATAGTCTTCTCCCTCTTTCTAGGAGAATCCTCTTAGACACATATTAAGTTTTGTACATCTACAACATGCTTGATATGTATATATCAATCTTGGAAATCAATACCGACTTCTCTTCTAGTCTCACAGAAGAATCCATATCCTAGTCTTTTTTACTAGCTTCCTTCTTTGTCACTGAAACAAGGGAATCTTCCAGGAGATTTAATATCTTCTAGGAGTCTATGAAGATATGATCTAGTCTTCTCATGTCATCTGTCTCAAAATCCTGGAAGTTGTCTCTCCATCTAATCCTTTCTGAGATCAGGCTTATCCTTGATTTCTTTTGAGTCTACAAGGACTTCATCGTCTCTTTACAGGGTATACTTGGTGTTGAATACCAAGTCTAAATATGAAAGACCGAGTCAAGCTTCAAACGAGTTCGGCTTTCGGTCAAGGTGGCTTCATTAACCTTTGAACAATTCTACTATGAGTTCTTGTTCTAATGTTTAGTCATCTTTGGAGCCTTTTTCCCTTACAAACAATCTTCATATGAGATACTTTGAATCTCAAAATATAGCTTCTTCTTCATCTTCTTTGGTACATGAATGTATATGGTCATGTACATAGTCTGCTTCATATCTCATCTAATATGTTGCCTTCTGCAACCTTCACTATAGCTTCCTCAAGGTTATCACCTGTGACTTGAACAAGGTCAACAAAAAAACAAGCAAGAATAATACTCTTTTGATAATAGTAGATAAAACAAAGACACGAATAATCATCACAGTAACTCCTTTAGAGATATCACTTGTGACCTGTCTAAAGCAAAGATCAAAAGTAAGAAATACAATATGAAATGAGGTCAACACTCTTCTAGTGTTGTGATCAAACATTCCTCCATGGTAACCTGGAATCAACACAAGAAGTTTCTCCTAGAGGAGATGTTAGTTGTATCTATTATATTAAGCATTTATCTCAATATGCCCACATGATACCAAGTATAATACTCTTCAAATATTGTTACTTCAACTATAGTGTTTTCTTGACACTTGCACGTTTTGAATCTTATCAAATTAATCAATCAAATCTGGAACCTGGTGTTTTGTTCTCAAGAATGAGTGTGTTGTTTTTCTTCCAAGTCTCATTCACTCAAGATGACAAGTGCTTTCTTCAACCTGTCTTTTGTACTAGGACAAAATGTTATCTTGACAGAAGGTTGGGTTAGAGAATAAACTCTATCATCTCAACTTTAATCCATCTAATACCTTGACTTTAATTTTGACTAAAGGTTAGTATGATGGTCATAGCTTTAACATGCAACCTAGATCAAAATGATGTCATAACAAATAGATGCATATTAGAATAATCAAACCTAGGTTGCATTATTCCTCTGAATGTGTTGGATCTTGAGATCCTTCTGGATCTATGGCAAGAGATCCCTTCTCCTGTAAATACCTTTTTAAAGCTTAACCATTTAAACATGTGTGAGTACATACCTCTGATGGCATTTGCAGGTAGTGGCACCGTCTGGTAGCAGCGGTAATGATCACCACCTCTTAAAAACTTCAAGGGTGACTGCAACTGGTACTATGGCTAATACTTCAACTAATACTGCAACTGCAATTGATACTGCAACTGATTCTGAGACTGCAACTGCAACTTAGGGTTTTATGAGGAAACCCTAATTTTTCAAACTTCAAATTTTGAAATTTTGATCCAGGGGATAGATGCGTTGAGCTGAGGCAAGTAAGTTGGTGCAGTCAGATTTATGAAAATCCAAATTTTACCCCCTCAAACTTGACCAGCGGATTTATGGACTGGTGCTTCTGGTTTTCTGGTCCTTATGGTTTTCTGGTGCTTCTGGTTTTCTGGTAGTTCTGGTGCCGGTGAAAACTAGGGTTTCACTTTCCAGGAGTTCTATCCACTGAAAAGGTGCGCTAAAGGTGCCAAAGAGTTCCTTGGGCTAGGGCACACTTTTCTAGATGAATTTTGGGCTGAAATTCCTCTTCAATAAAAATCCCTAATTTTCTTGTACGACAAGAGTGACATTTTTCTTTTTCCTGTGAAAGATACTCTCTTCATCTTAACTTTGATACCATGTTAGAGTTTAAGCTATTATTAGGTTTGTTTTCAATTCACTAGATAACCATAGCATAGATAGGATCACTGAGAAATACACAATCACAAGAGGCACATCATTTATCCTAGGAAACCCTCATGGGGGAGAAAACCCGGCAAAAACTTCCTAAGATTCGCCAGTTGAGACTTGTATTGGGTATCTACCTAAGATCCCCTTTGACTTGATGTATGGGAGAGATGGAAAGGAGATAAATGCAGCCCGCAAGTTCATTCAGAGGATTCAGCAAGTCAACCAAGCAGTCAAAGAGTAGATGAAGGAAGATTTCATCCTAGATCAAATACTGAGGACTTCACACAAGAATGAAATTACTTTTCTTCAAGTACGCCTAAAGGGCACACATCCCAGCAAGGCACGGTGGATCGAGAAGGAAAGAGTGAGGGAGAAATTCCCTCACTTATATGTTGATTGATAAAGGCTTTTGGTGGTCCAAAATCTCTCAGTGGGAAGGCATGATCCAAAAAGGATCCAGATAAGTCTAAGGATAACTCAAAATTTGCAGAAGCACCTCAAGAAGCTTAGAATGGACTCAGCAGACAGAGAAAGGGAAAAATTTGATAGTACTCAAAACTCAGTGAAATTGGCATTATCACGAAGAGTGTGTCGCAATCTTTCCAACGGCATAAACGGCTCATCAAACAACGTTACAGATCAAAAGGTATTTGAGGTCAAAGTTTTGGTCAACCTAGCCCAGTCAACAGGGATGAGTCAGCATCCGTACGTCAACACTAGTACGGATGATGTCATCGTCCATATAGTATACATGGCACACGATAGAGGGTGACACATGTCATGTTGATGTCAACATGGTGACGTGGCAACACCAGAGGCTGCCACATGTCACTCATTTTTAGAATTTTTGGGAAAATCTGTGGACCAATGAAAAGGTGCCACGTGGTAGTCCGTACAAGCACATGGCAGACTGTACAACCACTTGTCTGGTGACGTGGAAAGATGACCAGGCATAGATGACATGGCAGTGATTGTGCAAGAAGGTGACGTGGTCCAATGAGTGGTCGTCACGTGGAAGCAGGGAAATGCCCAGTGAGGGCTAACAACCAAATTTATAAAAATATATATATAATAAATACAAATCCACCAAAATAGTGGCAAGATTCGCCAAATCTGGTCGGTCCACCAAAATAGCAGTGATCCGCCAAGATTAAAACTCTATCATATCTGGCTAACCACTATCTCTTCGCCATATGTAGCAGTCTCCACCAATGGTTAGCACCAAACTTGGGGTTGTTGTAACAAAGTGCCAAAAAGAGGAGCCCCGCGGGCTTGACCCCGGGACCTCCCCCAACTACTATGCTTTTAATATATCTCTGCCAACCAACTAGCCTAACGGCTATGTTGGTACTTCCGCCTCCATTTTTACTTAAGAATCCAAGTCTGCCAAAGTTTGGTGGTCAGACCATGGCGCGGTCGTACAAACATGGCATGATTTTTGAGAAATTTTCCCATGAATTAATTGCAGGTGCAGGCATGAAACCGAGGTGAATTTCCTCAGGGGCCTGGAAGTGCCAAACTCAGATCGAGGGATGGAGACAATTGCTTTTGGGTAATTCAATGCCACAAATTCAGTGGTGTTGTTTCTTTTCTGATCTGAGCAAAGCTTCTGCAACTTAACTCCAGAATGAGGTACACTGATGTATGTTGCCAAATTCTTTTATTGAGTTAATAAAAAAGCCTACCCATTTGAGAGCAGGACCAAGAGACGTAGTCCACCAGGGACTAACTCTGTTATCATGTTTTTTGTGTTCAAATTTGATGCTTATGTCTCTTCATTATTGAGTTATTCCTTCTTTATGGTGCACTTCAATTTATGCTCATTTAATACAATTCTTTATAAGTCATATCGATGAAAAGATCATGGATCAGGCGACCCCACTTGTATCATGGATTATTGTTGTTTTACTTCATTATTGTGGACATATGTGCATGGTTACCTCATATAAATAGAGGGAGTGCTCATTTTGATCAAACACAACTCTCACACTTGTGAGATCACCACTACTTGCTCTCTTATCTCCCTTTTTTCCTCTACTTGTCTTGTGCGCACCTTTTGGAGGAGAATTTGTGGATGCTTTGTCTTATTTTAATGGTTGATATTGAGCTAGGGTTTCCTCATGCAATTCAAGTTGGTTAAATTAAGTCTTCTTTTTCAAGTTTAATTATTTCATGGTATATTGTGGTGAATGTTATATGGTTAATTTGTTGCATGTTTCCTTTTTCTTGCTTGAAAACCCTAGGAGGGATTGTAAGTCTTCATCCCCCTCCCTATTTAATTCATCTTGTTTGTTGAAGCATTTAAGGTCTAGACCTAGGGATTAAAAGTCTTTATCCCCCTAGGGTTTAGTCTTGGCTAGTTCAAAAGTCTAGGGTTTATAAGGTCATAAACTTTATACCTTGACCTAGTTCAGTTTCATCCTTAATTAGACATCCTAGAAGAAGGAGACGTCACCTAGGGTTTATAAAGCCATAAGCTCTAGGGGTTTTCTCTTGAATTTGATGCTAGGCCTATAAGGTCATAGTCCTAGGGTTCCAAATTCCATCTTCTTGGCTATATAATTTATGATGTGGCTTGAATTCATTTCCCAAAGAGAAAAAAACACTAGTCTTGGTTTTACAAAGTGTTTGCACTCTCACACAAACTTTCTCTCTCATAAATCAACTCAATCATTGGATACCCAACCTCTCTCACTCACTAAAACTAACTTATCACTTGGGAAACATAGTATATTTATTGTTGATGTTATAAAAGGTTTGCTACAACCATTAATGATTTACTAATTGTTGAACTTACTTAATACTTGGGGAAAATCAACTCAAAACCATTGTTTGATGATTGTATATTGATCTACTTGTTGAAGGATTAATTATGAGATACAATTGCTGATTTTTCTGGGCTGATTTATTGTTGCTTTTGAAAATTACTTATTGCTAATATACACCGGTTTAGTACTGCAATTTTACAATAGCAAGTGGTTTTACTTGATGTCTAGCATCTAGAACACAGTTACCAACTTAACGAGAACTCTACAAAGTTCTCATTTTTTTGGGGGTCACATTTTTTACCTCATTTTGAAAAGTTGTGCTACCGGTAGCACCTCCCCTCCCTTTTTAGGTTGTTTTTTGATATTTTAAATCTTCTTATCCACAATGTGTCCACATTATTTTTTTAAATGCTTATTTTTTCATCTATTTTCAAATTTTTCTCAAAAAAAAAATTCAACAGTGTTTTTTCATCTTTTTTCAATTTTTTTTTTCAATGGTGTTTTTAATCATGTTTCCATGCTTCTTTCAATGTTAAAAATGTTGCATACCATTTACTTTTTTGA
Source organism: Picea sitchensis (assembly GCA_010110895.2). Lineage (NCBI taxonomy): Eukaryota > Viridiplantae > Streptophyta > Pinopsida > Pinales > Pinaceae > Picea > Picea sitchensis. The sequence goes on along the minus strand of SNQJ01S0001767.1, from coordinate 179,432 downwards.
AATTAAGATTTTTCATATAATTTTTTCTCCTTAATTAATTAATTTATGGTTCCATACTTTTTAAATATAATGGAAAATATAATTTTTAACATGTTGTTTACCTTTACTTCAATAATAATAATACTAATCTATTTTAAGGTCACGACCAAGCCAGCACACCAATTTGGTGTATGAGACCCCCTTGTTTGTGGGACAAGGGACCCCCCTCCACCCAGCGATTTGACTGGTAAAGTCTACGAAGGTATACATACCCTACCCCCCTCTGGATTTGAACCTGTGACCTCTTAAGAGGAAACACATGTCTTAACCATTAGGCCCACTCAGGCAGAAAATAATTGTAGTTAAATAACACTATTTTTAAATATTTAACAAAAAATATACATTTTAAAGCCATATATAATAATAATATATATATATATATATATACATACATTTGTGTACTTATCCGTTTAAAATAACATGTCAAATAAATCATTTTTATGGACATAATTAAACAAAAAAAAGTGAATTTAAAAAAAAAAATTAACAATTTTTTCATATTTTTATACATTTGAAGTAAAAAAAATGACAACATTTAATGTCATTTTCCATAGTATAGTTATTCACATACAAATAAAAGTAAAAAGAAAATAATAAAAAAGATTCACCATAAAACAACAATAGATACATCTTAATTCTTATTTTAAAATATGAAAGTTAAAACATTACAGTTATAGCTCAAATTTTTTTTGCAAAATTGAGCATCGTTTTTAGGGGCATCTTAAAACTAATAAAAAATGTCATATATCCCAAATTCATCATTCTCAACAGACACATTATCATCTTCTTAGACATCATTTTGTGCTTCCATTGTGTCATTTTGCTCTTCCATTGGGTCTCTGATATCCGCAAGTTCTCCAAAGTGATCATTTCCAATCAATCCTCCTAATGGTACTTGAGGTTCCTTTGACATTTTTGCCCCCTTTGGTTCATTAAAATCTCCTTTCCTCAAGCCAACTTCTTTCATTTCATCTCGAAGAGCTAGAATAACATTAATTATTTGCTGAATAAAACTGCATTGTAGTGGGTCACTTTCAATGGCTATGCAATTTCTTCCTTTCTGTAAGAAACACGCTAGTGTTGTACCTAATCACCAAATAGAAAATAAATAATTAAGTTAAATAATGTAAAAATACATAAATTAAAAATAATAAAGATTGAAGTATGATATCATAAATGTTAGATCACAATTCTTACTTGAACCCGAGAATAAATCCAAAACCTAATCTCCTTCATTTGAAAATATATCTGTAAGATAATTAATTAATGTTTGTGGTTTTTTATAAATGTTAACCATCTCTCCTTTCAAATCCTTTTCCCCATATGTTAGTTTTCTAACCACAACATTGTAAACCAATAAACTACTAGGCTTCCCTCCATCCTTTACATTGACAAGAATGTAATTATAAGAATCGTCTTTTGTACATGTTGCAAGATGTATACTCTCAATATCATGTGTAAATGGTTCTCTATTGGAGATTTGAATGTTAGGCTTGTGCCTATAACATAAATAAGTGCAAATTTAATTAACTTGTGAATTAATAAAATTGATTTCTAATCTTAATCGCTAAACATACACTTTAAATATCTTACCAAATAAGTTGCATCATTGTCTTTTCTTTTCTCTTGAAGTTTGATTGTACTAATCATTTTTGTGTGTCTGAATGAAAACCCATAAATCTCCAAAATGGTGATGTTGTGACTTCCATAAATCCCATAACCACTTTATTGAAAGCTTGGTAAGTATAAGGCTCAATATCATATCCAATGCTTTGGATATTATAACTATGAGGGATATTCGCAATAACTAGGGAGTATTTATTTTTAGAAACAATATTTGCAATTTGTTCACAATCACCTAGTATCATTTTATATTGAACAGTGTCGAGCCCATTCCAAATTTAGTGATCAAGGGTGTCATCAAGTTCAACGGTTCGAACACGTCTCATTTCACTTTCTGATCCAAAAAGGATCCAGAGAAGGAAAATAACAACTCAGAACTCACTGAGGCAACTCAAAACGCTCAGAATGGCTTCAGTAGACAGAGAAAGGGAAAAAATTCAAAGTTCCTAAAACTCAGTGAAAATGGCATGAGTGTGAAGGAGGCATAGCAAGCGTTCTAACGGCGCAAATGACTCGTCAAACGTTCTTACGGTTTGGAAGATATTTGTGGTCAAAGTTGTGGTCAAATAGGTCAAGTCAACATGGTCCACATCATTGTCCATACTGCTGATGTCAGCTTGATGTCAACAACTGACATGGCAAGATGATGATTGTTGATGTCAGCATGCCATGTGGTAGCACAAGAGGCTGCCACGTGTCACCCACTAATGGAATTTTCAGAGGTCCATGTGGACCAGTAGAAAAGTGCCATGTGGCACCCACAGGCAACGCTACATGGCACCACCCAGGAAGCACCACGTGTCAAGTACGTATTGACAGGGCGGTGGTGTTAGCGAATATGTGGCCCAATCAGCGGGCGACACGTGGCACCCCAAAACACCCAAGGACAACCCGTAACCGAAAAATCAAAAATATATATGGGCAGGACCCCGTCAAATCTGGCAGAGGTCCCGCCATATCTAGCGACAACTGCCACATCTAGAAGCCACCAACTAAATATAGCAGAGGTTATAACTATAGAGCTAGAATGGGAGCCCACGGGGTTTGACCCCGGGACCTCCCCACATCCAATGCTCTAAATTTAGTGCCATAACCAATCCGCCTAACTGTTTCATTGGAACATTCGTGCACCCAATTTTCTTTTAAAGCCAAGTTTCCACTAGCCACCAGGGGGCGTGGATCATATGACTGTGGGCATGGATTTCGAGGCAAAGGACTATCATCATTGCAGGTTACAGAGGGCACCAAAATCGAGACAAATTTATGCTTGGGCCTGGGAGTGCCAGAACCGGATCGAGGCGTGGAGACAGTCATTTTTGGGTAATTCAACGCCACAAATTCAGTGGTGACGTATGTTTTCTGATATGAGCATTATTTTTGCAGCTTGATTTCAGAATGAGGTATATTTATGTATTTGCCAAATTCTTGTGTTGAGTTAATGAAAGAGCCTACCCATTTGAGAGCAGGACCCAGAGACATAGTCCACCAAGGATGAACTTTGTTATCAAGTTCTTATGTTCATATCTGATGCTTATGTCTCTTCATTTTTGAGTTTTCCCTTCTTTAATGGTGCACTTTAATTTATGCTCATTTAATGCAATTCTTTATAGTCATGATGAAAAGATCTTGGATCATGTTGGTATCAGAACAATCATCTATGACTTGAATTGTTGAGTGTGAATGATTATTAGGGGCAAGCATAAGTAGGGTGAAGGAAATCTTAAGACTTTCAATCTTGAATTTGGTCATGTATCCAGAAGGAAGAAAATGGCAGAAGAGGACAAGCATGATGAACAAGAGAAAAAAGTTCACATGGTATTTTATCGCATGTTAGAAATGGTCGAACGGATGTATGAAGATTATGAGAAGAGGATGAAGAAGAAAGGGAAGAAAAAGGAATCACATGCAGATGATGATGCTTCGGTAAACCAAGGGGCTAGAGGAGATCCTCCCGAGCCTCCGTCTTCACCTTCGATTTCTAGTTCTTCTTCCTCTGAGCATTCTCATCATTCTAATCATTTTAGCCTTAAAGCCTCTTTTAAGAAACCATAATTAAATCTTGATGTAAAATTTTCTTTACCTATATTTAATGGATATGTTAATCCTGAAAAGCTAGATAATTGGATCTGACAAGTTGAAGTGTATTGTCGTGTCCAGCATATTGATGAAGAGGAGGTTAAAGTGCAATTGTCTTCTCTTCGGTTGGAAGGCACCACTCTCGTATGGTGGGAGAGAAAGCTTCAGGACAAAAGTAAGTGTGGTAATATTCTTTCCTCGTGGTCGGAATTTAACTCAGCTATAAGGAAAAAAAATTATCCATTAGGGTATTTACATAAAGCAATGATGGAATGGCAAACTTTAAGGCAAAGTAAATGACAAATTGTACAAAGTTTCATAGAAGAATTTAGGAAAAAATCTCTTGCATTGAACATTCTGTTGGATTCTTATGAAACTTTAATGAAGTATATTGGCACACTTCACAATTATATTCGACATACTTTTCTCTTGTTTAACCCCACTAGTCTTGACGAAGTTTGTGTGCAAGCCACTCACCTTGAGAACATGGGCAAACATGTTCAAGAAGATCCCACAAAGAAACCTTCCAATTTCCCACAAAAGACTTTTAAGAAGTTTAAAATGAAGAACAAGAAGACCGTTGCAGTAACGAGAGAAGGAGGAAAACCATCTTGCACTCATTGCAAGAAGAGCGGTCATGATGAAGAACATTGTTGGAAACTGCATCTGGAAAATAAACTGAAACAGTGCGGTGGAAAGGGGAAGACAAATACCGTTACTACAGTGCAGCAAGATCTTGGTTCTGATTCAGGAGAAGAAGGAAAGATCACAACAATTGGAGTACAAGGTAAAGATTTGCTTCATGCTAGTTCAAGTTACAATGATGAATCTCATGTTGATGAATGAAAGAGTAATGAGTTATTTCATATAAGAGTTGTATTTAAACATACTAAGATAGATACACTATTTGATATGGGTTCCCAAGTAAACTTAATATCTGAAGCACTTGTCAAGAAAATGGGTCTTGAAACGAAACCACATCCGAAGCCTTATCATTTTGGTGGGGTATGTGATAAAGAAAAACTTAATGTCACCAAACAATGTAGGATCAGATTTGTTATTGCCTCAAAATTGATTGATGAAGTGGATTTGGATGTTGTACCACTTGATATATCTGGCATAGTGTTGGGAAGTCCTCATCTTTATGACATAAAAGCAGTCTTCTTTCATCATGAGAACAAATACCACCTTACTAAAGGGGGAGTGGAATACATTGTTAGAGCTCACAACATGAGGGTAAATACAACACTTGTTAGTGAAGGGAAAATGAAAAGAATCATAAACACTAATAAGAGATATGTACTCATGGTCATAAGAGAGAAAGATATCGAGACATCCGATGCTTTCCAAGGGTGTGATCCATCTCATAAAAAAGAATTAATTGATATTGTTTCTAAGTATGATGATATTTTTCAGGAACCAGATGGATTACCTCCTAAGAGGGAGATCCAACATGAGATACATCTTCAGCAGGATTTTCCTCTTCCTAATGTGGGAATGTATAGGATGTCAGTTGTGGAGATGACAGAGATCAAGAAGTAGGTACAGGGCTTATTGGATCAAAGGGTCATCAGCCCAGTTCATCTCCTTGTGGCTCTCCCATCGTGATGGTGCCAAAGAAGGATGGCACATGGTGAATGTGTGTCGATTATCGGGCTTTAAATAAAATCACGGTGAAAAATCGATACCCTCTTCCTCGCATAGATGATTTAATTGATCAATTAAAGAATGTTGTCTATTTCACTAAGTTGGATTGCGTAGTGGATATCATCAAATCAAAGTCACAAAACAAGATGCATGGAAAATTGTCTTTAAAACCAAACAGGGATTGTTTGAGTGGTTGGTTATGTTGTTTGGGCTTTGTAATGCTCCGACAACTTTGATGTGTGTGATGAATAATGTATTCGGGCCTTTCATAGATGACTTTGTGATTGTATATTTAGACGACATTCTTGTTTTTAGCGGGACTTGGGATGAGCATGTGAGGCATGTAAAGCAAGTATTGGATACATTGCAAAGGGAAAAGTTGTATGTAAAACTGTCTAAATGTGAATTTGGCAAGACTGCACTTGTGTACTTAGGTCATATTGTAGGAGGAGGACAATTGAAAATTGGCCCTTCCAAAATTGATGTAATTGTAAATTGGCCTGAGCCAAAAAGTGTAACCGAAGTCCGAAGCTTCTTAGGTGCAGTGCAATATTGGAGGAGATTCATTCCCAAATTCTCCTTTATAGAAACTCCTTTGCATTCCTTAACCAGTGTGAAGAACAATTTTCAGTGGGAAGGAAAACAACAAAAAGCTTTCGACGCTTTGAAGGGGAAGATCAGTCCCGCACCAGTATTAGCACTGCCAAATATGCAACAGCCTTTTGAAATCAAGACAGATGTCAGTGAATATGCCATGGGTGCAGTATTGATGCAATATCGTACGCCTATCTGTTACCACTCTGAAACTTTTAACCAAGTTGGTGTTAACTATCTTACATATGATAAAGAGTTGTATGCATTAGTCCAAAGTGTAAAGAAATGGAAGCACTACTTGTTAGGGAAGGAAACAATCATACATACAAATCACCAAACCTTACAGTATCTTTAGGCATAGACCAAATTGTAGCAATATCGACACTACAGGTGGATGGGTTTTATACAACAATTTCACTTGGTAATCAAGTACAAAAAGGGTACAAGTAACAAGGCAGTTGATATGCTTTCTAGACCTCCTATTGTTGCTTCTGTTATTTTGAAGAATACTTCTTTATCTCGTGATAGCTATTTAGAACAATATGTTATCGATGAAGATTTTAAAGAAGTATATGTGAAGCTAACCCTTGGTGCACATGAAGAGAAATATTGTCTGGAGGGAAAACTACTCTACCATCTTGGAAAGCTATGTATTCCTACAAGTGAACGAGTCCATGCAATACGAGAAGCTCATACTTCTCTTGTGTCTGGGCATTTTAGGGTAGGAAAGATTATGGCTCATTTGCAGATGTTTTGTTACTAACATCAAATGAAAGCAATTGTAACTAAATATGTAAAGGGGTGTGTGATGTGTTCTACTTGTAAGCCCACTAATAGAAAACTAGGGCTATACTCACCAATTCATGTTCCATCCCATCCATGGGAAATTGTCTCCATGAATTTTGTAGGGGGTTTACCCATGACCAAAGGGAGTCATGATTATTTTTATGTTGTAGTGGATAGGTTCAACAAGATGTGTATCTTGATGCCATGTAAAAAGCAGATCATTGCTGAGCAGACTGTTAATCTCTTCTTTCAACATGTTTGGGTTCACTTTGGGTTAACCACATCCATCGTCTTAGATCGAGATACTCGATTCCTTGGGGACTTTTGGATGAGCTTGTGGAGAATGATGGACAACAAAATGAAGAGGAGCAATTCTTTCCGTCCATAAATCGAGGGACGGACAGAGGTCGTAAACCGAACAATGGTACTTTTGCTTCGAGGCTACTGCAGCAAGCGTCCCAAGTTATGGGATGAACAGATACCATGTGTACAACATGTGTACAATCGATCTTTACATTCATTCACTCAGAGTTCTCCTTTTGAGACATGTTTTGGGTACCTACCAAAGGTTCCTTTGGACTTGATGTACGGGAGAGATGCCGATGTGAATGAAGAATGAACAAAGGACAAAGCCCGCAAGTTCATCCAAAGGATTCAACAGATACACCAGGCAGTCCGGGAATAGTTGGAGAAATTTCAAGCACAATATAAAGCTCGGCATGACAAGCACAGAGTTGATCATCAGTTCTAGGTTGGAGATCGGGTATGGCTTCACATCAGCAAGGAGATATTGAAGGGTGAAGGCAAGAAACTCAAGCCCATTCACTATGGACCCTTCACTATCTTGGAGAAAAGTGGTATCGATGCTTTTCGTCTGGATCTTCCACCTTATATGAATATTTACTCAATTGTGAACGTTGAAAACTTGAAAATTTTTTAGCCTCCCATGATCATGGATCAAGACGAGGAAGTTTCAATACCATCAGTTGATGAGTTTTCACCTGAGTACTTGGATGAGCTACAGGAAGATATCATCCTGGATAGGAGGACGAGGACTTCACATAAGGGTGATGTTGATTATCTTCGAGTAGGCTTAAAAGGCACACATCCAAGAAAGGCAAAGTGGATCGAGAAGGACAAAGTGAGGATACTTTTCCCTCACTTACCTATGATTGATGAAATCTTTTGGTGGTCCAAAAATCTCTCGGTGGGAAGGCATGATTCAAAAAGGATCCAGAGAAGGCAAAAAACAGCTCAGAACTCACAGAGGCAAGTTAGAATGCTCATAATGGCTTCAACAAACAGAGAAAGGGAAAAAATTCAAAGTTCCCAAAACTCAGTGAAAATGGCATGATCATGAAGAGTGCATCACAAACGACTCATCAAACAGAGTTACGGTTTGGAAGATATTCGTGGTCAAAGTTGTGGTCAAATAGGTCAAGTCAACATGGGCCACATCATCGTCCGTACTACTGGCGTTAGCAGTTGACATGGTAGGATGATGTCAGCATGACGAATGTTGACGTTAGCATGCCACATGGCAGCACCATAGGCTACCACGTGTCACCCGTCAATGGACATTTCAGGGGTCCATGTGGACCAGTAGAAAAGTTCCATGTGGCACCCCTAGGCGATGCCACGTGGCACCACCTAGGAAGTGCCATGTGTCGAGTACAAATCAACGGAGCAGTGATGTCAACTAACAGGTGGACCAATCAGTGGATGCCACATGGCCCAATCAATGGGCGACACGTGGCACCCCCGAAATGCCCAAGGACGACCCATAACCGAAAAATAAAAAATATATATGGGCAGGACCCTACCAAATCTAGCGGAGGTCCCGCTATATCTGGCGAAAAATGCCACATCTAGAAGCCGCCAACTAAATATAACATGGGTTATAACTATAGAGATAAAATGGGAGCCCATGGGGTTTGACCTTGAGACCTCCCCACATCCAACGCTCTAACTTTAGCGCCATAACCAATCCGCCTCATTGTTCCATTGGAACATCCGTCCACCCAGTTTTATTTTAAGTCCAAGTTTCTGCCAGCCACCAGGGGGGCATGGACCATATGAATGCAGGCATGGATTTCAAGGCAAAGGACTGTCATCATTGCAGGTTGTTGAGGGCACAGAAACCGAGACAGATTTATGCTTGAGCTTGGGAGTGCCAAAATCGGATCGAGGCATGGAGATAGTCATTTTTGGGTAATTCGACGCCACGAATTCAGTGGTGATGCCTATTTTATGATCTGGGCATTATTTCTGCAGCTTAATTTCAAAATGAGGTATATTTATGTATTTGCCAAATTCTTTTGCTGAGTTAATGAAAGAGCCTACCCATTTGAGAGAAGGACCCAAAGACGTAGTCCACTAGGGACGAACTCCGTTATCAAGTTCTTGTGTTTAGATCCGATGCTTATGTCTCTTCATTTTTGAGTTTTCCCTTCTTTAATGGTGCAGTTTAATTTATGCTCATTTAATGCAATTCTTTATAAGTCACGATGAAAAGATCATGGATCACTTTCAAACTTGGCTTTTTGAATAAAACTTTTGAAGGTTTCAGGTACTCCATCTGCATTCTTCTTTCGTATCTTTATTGAAACAAACAAACATATAGTTATATATCTATACTAATAAAATATAAATAAATTAACCTACAAACGAATAATATGAATGTAATAAATCAACATACATTTTTGAATGCAACAAAAAATTGTTATAGTTGAGCTTAACATCATCCCAACTCTCTTCATTCAACATCTTAACCATTTTCTCATGTATTCTCATATACACCTTGTGACTAAATAAAAAAAAATGTTATATATATATATATATATATATACTTAGAACATTGATATGTTAAACTGAACAAAAACAAAAACAAAAACAAAAATAAATAAATAAATAAATAAAATTATTGTCCTAACATAAAAGAAATAACTCGACAAACTTACTTTTTAAATTCATCACACATTTCTTCCATTGACAATTCACCCGACCTTACACGTGATAATATAGCAATTATAATTTTTTCATCCTTCACTCCTTGTATCATTCCTCAAGGTGTTATAGTCATATCTTCTAGCAGATTCTTGATTTCAGGACATGTCTTACTTGTGCTACATATTATGGGTTTAGCCTTCTTAACTCTCTATTTTTTTTTACCAATATTTTCCTATAGGCTGAAGATCTCATCTATGAAATCCCATACCTGTCCAGTTCTAAATCCCAATTGAAAATAACTATCCACAACTTTGAATACATCATTTCCTTTGTGATTTTTTTCTTTTGCATTTTTATCATCAATTGGGAAGCCTATTTCCATACAACATTGCTTCTGAAACTTCACATCAACATTTGATCGCTCCCCATGACATATTTCAGAAAATTCATTATGAATAAACCTCACCCTTTGAATGAAATTCATGGACATTTTGTACTCATTATCTGTGTTATGATCCCATGCCAATAACTTTGCTTCTGAATCTGATAAACCAACATAAATTATGCATTTGATTGTCTCAAAAAGAGGGTTATTGGGATATTCTTGCATCAATTCTCTTCTAGCCTCTACATAATGATTTCTTCTAATCACATAATATTTGTAGTCAAAAAAAATTGATCTATCAAATTCATCTTTGCTAGGAACTTCCATTGGGTCAACAAAAACTAGGTAGTCAACCACATGTGCATATGGATTGTACATAATCAATGCTTTCAAATTGTGAATATGCAAGTGACGTGGTTTTCTAATTTGATATTTTTCTTTCCCTTCTATGGGTTTATAAAGTTGCTTCACTTTCAACTTAAATGTATGGCCATCATCAACTAAGTCTGTTGTACTCAATCTATTTCGAATGACATTTTGTGTTGTTTCCATAATACCATCCTCTAGATTAGCACCTGGTGTTATTATTTCTCTGCTACCTTTAGGACTTTCAGTATAATATTCAGAGCTAACGATGGTTTCTTCATCATCAACAACATTTGCTTTCTTCCTCTTACGATTTACATGGGTTTCATCTAAATCAATGATTTCTTCATAATCAATAGGAATGGAATCATCCCCGGCCATTGCTCTTTTGTGTTTCTCTTGTTTATTCTTCTTGCGAGAATGAGTGATAACGTGATTGGGACTAATCTCAACAAAATATTCATTTGGAGTTTCCTCATTTTCAAATGTAACCTTTTTAGGATTTCTAGAATGAAGACTTTCCTTTCTTTTTTCATGTTCTTGTTTGTCTACTCTTCCAAATTCAACCTCTGTTACTTTTTGTTTATTTTTCCTTCCTTCTTGTGTCTTATCGATATGAAAGGCATGGATGACTTCCATGATATTTTCCTCTGTAGAGTAAATCCCCACTAAGATATGTGAAATTCGTTCAACAAAATCCTGTAAAAATAAAATATAACATTTATGTGTTAAATACAATTAAAAAATTAACATGATACTATAAATAATACACTATACAAATATAAAAATAAACAAACTTACATTGTCTTTCTCAATGTCTTCAACAATAGATGCACATAATTCTGTAAAACATTCAGCCCAGTTATAATTGCTCAATTTCAAACAATATCTAATCTTGATATAAGTCATGGCTTGTTTCATGAGTGCATAAACAATATATGTGTCTTGCACCAAACATATATCTCGTAACAAGCCAAGTGGCTAATAATTTCCTTGCACATGTTCAAACTCGGCACAATACAAATATAGATATTATCCATTGTTGTCTTGTTTGTCTTTAACAAACTAAGAATATTCCAATTTGTTTTCACCTTCCACGAATTTCCACACTCTAACATTCTTCATTGCCCTTGACAGCTCAGGTGTTGGACCGTGAACAAATGTGCTATCAATTTGTTACCTAGCATTCATGGAGGTCCCAGTTGCAATTTTGGATGCCATTATTGCAGGTTGTGATCCAGATACATTCACAAATATTTTCTTTCCTGCCATTTTTTCTATATGAAAAAAAAAATCACAAAGAAAAAAAATTAAACTTAAAAAAAATTGACCCATAGGGTTACTAGGGCGACGTCGGGACCAAGGCTTACCACCCCTGCAGCCAATTCATTGTCCCCATACCGTGACTTGGCCACGGGAGCTGGGGCGATGTCGGGCATTGCCCTAGCCCCCACCGCGGCCAAGCCATGGTTGCATGGGTGCCACACGACTGTGGCTTGGCTGTGGTGGGGGTTGGGGCGATGTCGGGCATTGCCCCAGCCCCCCGGCGACCAAGTCACAGTCTGGGGATCGTGACTTGGTTGTCGAGGGGCTGGCCCCTGCATCCAAGCCCTAGGCACACCTAGGGCTTGGTTGTGGGGGCTGGGGAAATGTCGGGCATCACCCTGAGTGCCCCTATAGGCCAAGTCATGGTCTCGCGTGGAGGGGCATCACGCCCACTAACCACCATGCGCAAAAATTATAAAAAAATAACAAAAAATGTAAAATTTTTATAAAAAGTATACCAATTTTTTTTTCTTTTTTTTTTTTGTTCGAAAAATACTAAGAATTTTGTTAAAATTTCTTTGAAAAAGGTCTAATTTTTTTTTTTAAGTTGTGATTTCTTTAGAAAAAATTAGAAAACATTTAAAAAAGTTTAGGGTTTTTTATAATTTTCGCATGAAAAAATCTCATTTGATTCAAAAATGATCTTATAAATGTTTTTTTGGTAAATGGTAAGAATTTAAAAAATAACTAACTTTTAAAATGCCAGATTCTCCTTGAATGTCTTCTCGATCTTTCTCCTTTGTAGATTGCTCCAAACTATTTAATGAATGTTTTCTAATATTTAACGCAATGTAAAAAGACAAAACAAGGCTATGTATATATAACAAAAATGATATAAATTACTATTAAGTGTAACGAATGTGGGATAAATAAAAAAGAATAAGATTGTGTACATATATACCTAAAATTATATGGATCATCGCTAAGTTTAATGAATGTGGGATAAGTAAACAAACATGAAAAATATTGTAATTAACAAATAAATAACGAATTGATAGAGTAAAAGTTGTTTTTAATTTTGAAGGGAAAATGATAGAGGGAAAAATTGGGGGAGATTTTGGAGGGAAAAATTTGAGGGGGAAATTTTCGAAGGGAAATTTTGGAGGGAATATTTTTTTTTGGGGGGGGGGTGGATGGAGAAATTTTGGAGGGAAAAGTTCATTATGCAAGTTATAAGATTGTCATTGGGAGGGTGATCATTTGTATCATTCTATGTGATTAGTGAGAAGTCATGGCTTCGTAAGATAAAAAAGATTTTATTTCTGAGACATCAACAAATTGTTCACATACCTCTTCTTTTGGGACTAGCAAATGCGATGGGAATGCTTGTAATGTAAATGAGGTGTCGTATTTTTCATCTAGTCAGAAGTTTGATCATAGTATAGGCAATGTTATTCAACATGTTCCTCAGGAAAGTCCTAAATCAGAGGACTTTGAAGGCATCAATGATAAAGAGGTGGAATATGATGATCAATTTGTTCAATAGTTTAATAATATTGAAAATAATCAAAATGTAGGTCGAAGTGGAGACTTTGATCACAATTTAAATGATTAGGATGATAATTTTCCTCCAAGTGAGGATTTCCAGGGTATTGATGAAGATTTTCCTCCAAGTGAGGATTTCCAGGGTATTGATGAAGATTTTCCTCCAAGTGAGGATTTCCAAGGCATTAATGAGGATGATGAAGAATTTCCCTCAAGTGGGGATTTTTAAAGTAGTGAAGATGATTATGCCAATGGTGGACACTCTTTCCCGAGTGGGGAATTTAAAGGCAACAATGTTGGTGATGATGTTTTTCCTCCAAGTGAGGATTTTCAAGGTATTGACGAGGATGATGAATATTTTCCTCCAAGTGAGGATTTTCAAGGCACTAACGAGGATAATGAAGAATTTCCCTCAAGTGGGGATTTTAAAAGTAGTGAAGATGATTATGCCAATGGTGGACACTCTTTCCTAAGTGGGGAATTTAAAGGCATCAATGTTGATGATGATGATTTTCCTCCAATTGAGGATTTTCAAGGTACTGATGAGGATGATGAAGAATTTCCTCCAAGTGAGAATTTTCAAGGCAGTCATGAGGATGATGAAGAATTTCCCTTAAGTGGGGATTTTAAAAATAGTGAATATGATTGTGCCAATGGTGGACACTCTTTCCCGAGTGGAGAATTTAAAGGTATGAATGTTGATGATGATGATTTTCCTCCAAGTGAGGATTTTCAAGGTATCGATGAAGATTTTCCTCCAAGTGAATATTTTCAAGGCACTAAGCAAGATGATGAAGAATTTCCCTCAAGTGGAGATTTTAAAAGTAGTGAAGATGATTATGCCAATGGTGGACACTCCTTCCCAAGTGGGGAATTTAAACGTAACAATGTTGATGATTATTTTCCTCCAAGTGAGGATTTTCAAGGTATCGATGACGATAATGGAAATTTTCCTCCAAGTGAGGATTTTCAAGGCACTCATGAGGATGATGAAGAATTTCCCTCAAGTGGGAATTTTAAAAGTAGTGAAGATGATTATGTCAATGGTGGACATTTTTTTCCAGGTGGGAAATTTAAAGGAACCAATGGTGATGATGATGTTTTTCCTCCAAGTGAATATTTTAGAGGCATTGATGATGGTGTTGTTGATGCTGAAGACATTATTGTTAGAGAAGAGTTTAATGGCATTGATAGTATTAAGGGTGATGATGATATTCCTTCAAGTGAATATTTTCATGAAAGATCCAATGACAGTGCTGAGGATGGTAATCCTTTTTTCTAGTGAGTTTTATATTCCTTTTATCAATGATATTATCAATGAAAATGATGATGGACCTAGGAATGAAGATCGTGTTCTTAATCATTCAACTGCAACAAATCAAGGTGATCAATATTCTCTTGTTCGATCTCCTGATAATGTTTTTCCTGATATTCCTTCTAGTGAGGATGATGAAATAATGGATACATTGCAAAGAAACATTGTGTCTAGGACCAGGACTAGACCTTTTTATATAAATCCAAATCATTCTAGTTATAGAAGGTCTAGGAAAGAATTTCTCACTAAATTGGTTTCCATAAGTGATTTGATTTCAAGTGAATGTTGTCAAAAGAATTGTTTGAAAAGCATGGACTACATGTATGCCTTGAACAAAAGGAAGACATATTTGTCAATAAATAAGAGCATGCCAAATTCATATTTAATGGGGTGCATGATATCCACCAAGACATGATATGATTATCACATTGAGAATCTTTTACTTTGCAGAAAGGATTTAAAAAAAAATCACTCAATTAGTAATCTTCGTTTATCAAGAATCCAAACAAGGCTAGAAAAAGATCCTTCATTTTATTCAAAGGTACATCATGGACGAGAGAGTGGGAAATTAACAAACACTACATTGTCATGGATGTGTGAATTCTTTTCCAAACGTGGAGAGTGTATGCCAGATAGGGACACAACACATATTCCATATAATTTCTCAAGGAGGGAAATATACAACTTGTACAAAGAATATGTTGAAGGTGTTGAAGGAAATGGTAATTTTATTACATATGCATATTTTACAAGAATATGGAAGAAACAATTCAACAATGTTTGTATTCCTAAGAATTCAAGGATGGGGGTTTGCAGTACATGTGCTACTCTTAAATCAAGAAGAGATAAATCTGAAGGGGCAGAAAGATGTATGTATTTACAAATTTTTTTTTAATTGGATAGTTATCAACTATGAAAACATATTATCAATATTTTCATTTTATGTCATGTGCAGATTCCATAGTCAAAGCACTTCAAGAACATCAGAATCAACAATCAAGTGAAAAGAAAAAGTTGTACAAACATCGAAAGAAGTGTTATGATGCTCCAAACAAATATTTAGGTATGGTAATTGATGGCATGGACCAGAAGAAAACACTTCTACCACATTTTGTTCGTACACCAAAAAATTTACAAGAACATAATTTCATTCAGTTTCACTTGGTTGGTTGTATGGTTTTTAATGGAAAAATGTGTCCAAGGGTTTACTTCACAACTTCAAATATTCATAATGATGCAAATCTGTCCATCACCATAATTCATCATGTGCTCACTCATTGTTCTGCAAATATTCCTCAAGTTCCATATCTATAGTTAGACAACACTAGTCATGGAAACAAAAATCAAATTGTGTTTGAATATCTAAGCATGCTTGTTCAACTAGGAATATTTCAAAAGGTGAAAGTTGGTTTCCTTCTTATTGGACACACTCATGATCATATTGATCAAATGTTCAGTCGTTTTTCAGTAACATTGAAGAGGAAAAATGTTGGAAGCCCACCATCATTAATTGAATGTATTAAGAAATCATACATTCCAGAGCCTGTTTTTCACATATTAGAAGAAATTGTTGACATGCGAAGACTTATTCAAGGATCGCATGGTGAAGAAAAATGTATTGAACAACTTAATGACATTAGCTTCCAACATCAATTTTGTTTCAAAACAATTGATGGGAAAACACTTATATGGGGAAAACAATATTCAACTATTGCAGAATGGGGGCCATCATCGGGTTTAATATTTTTGAAGTTCATTCCAGATTGTCCAATATTTGCATCAAAGTTATTGTTATTACAATCAGTTGCTGAAATCCATAATGCACAGAGGCGTAATAGATATGTATATTATTCTAAATGCCTGGAAGAAATAAAAAAGTCCATTAAAAATACATATGAGTACTTTGATGTTGTTGATTCTATTTGGTGGGAGTATTTTTTCAATGGTCAAACTGACATAATTTCAAGCTCAACAAATGAAGATACATTTTTGAAGACTCCATTTCATTGGTCACAAAATATGCTAAATGAATCTGAAGAAAGAGACATTGTTGAACAACAAGAATATCAAGGTGATATTGATTTTACACAAGCAGAGGAAAGATAAATGTATATTGGTTATCGAAGATCACGTGCACAACGTGAATCCATGGAAGACCTTTACATGGGTTCAATGCATGATATTAAGGAGATTAGCATGATTGCAGTCTTAAAGACCGAAGATCCACATGGTTATCCATTTTGCATTGCAAAGGTTATAAAGATTGACAAAGAAAATAAAGATGATATATCAATTGAAGTGCATTGGTATGCACATGTACACACACATTCAATGGTGTGTACAAGCCAGATATGGTGGTTGAGAAACATGTCAATAGAAAGAGAAAAATAAAGGATCAAAATACAACTCGCCGTCGCACTCACCTATTAAGATTAGAGGATATTGACATACTTGTTTATGACTACAATTTGACAAAGAGACAAATTATTTGCTCCAGGACAACAAATATTATCAAGAGGTTGATGCCACAATAAATAACTGCAAGATGGGAGTTTGCTAAACCTAGTCGTAGATCTAAAACGTTTTTGACATCTAAAATGTTGGGCATGCACGTAGACTAAGATGGTGCATTCATAGACAATAGAGAAGAGTATGGATCATCTACATCTTCATCCAATCGTTCATTTGAAGACAATGTAGACTCTGATGGTATTTCATAATCCAGAGTCAATATGAATAAGTGTATGAAACATTTTATGTTTTTTTCATCCATATGATGTTTGTATGGTAACTAGAAATGAGCATTTAACTTATAGATGATCTTACATGAAATTATGAATCATTTCTATGTTTTATGATTTATATGTTTTGATTATGGAGAATATAATAAAATTTCTTAGCTCATATGTTTTGAATGTGGACAATGTAAGAATACCTTTAAGAAATATTTTATGTTTCATTCAATGTAACTTGTATTTATTTATTTTATTGAAAGTTAAAAATATTAAAAAGTGATGTGAATTTTTAAAGTATAGGGTGATATTTTCATAGCATTATGTATTATCTTTTGCTTGGAGTGATAAACTAAGATTTTAAAAGTAAGCATTTAAGGGTTTATTTTATGATTTTGTTTACAGTAGTGATGATTTATTTTACCACTTTAAAAAAACGTGTCATTTTAATACCTCAATTTTATCATGGGTGCTACTGGTAGCAATACTTTTCAATTTGATGATTGATTTTGAGGTTTTGGTTTTAATGGTACCAACTGTTAAGAATAAGATTTCAAATTATCTATAATTTTAACGTTTTGAAAAAAAACATTTTTCTTTAGGTAGCATCATTTTTTTATTTAGGTGTTGATTTTAAGGTTTTCCTGAGCTACTCTATGAGTTTTGAAGGCCATGCTTGAACTATGTTGTAATTTTGACCCCGTTAGAAAAATGGTGCTACCGGTAGCACCACTTTTTGATTTGGGGGTTGATTTTCATGTTTTTTATGCAAAAAGATGGCTTTAAAAGGATAGAGTTCTCGTTTTGAGGTCACAATTCTCATTAAGTCAGTAAATGTGTTATACAAATGATTGATAGGGGATATAACTTGGTAATTGATTATTATATGCATTGGAATGTTTCTTGTCTCGCACAGGTTAACCCATCACTTTGTATAACCAATTCCAACCTCTTTGTTTTCCTAAACCTAGCCTAACTCATTGAATGACCAAGATAGGGGACCATATACTTTCTTTTAGCTTGTTATAGGATCCCTTAAGGTCACTAGGGAAGCCTCCCTTGTGTTGGATATCTTTCCTTCACTAAAACGAGGGAAGTACTTTCCTAGGTGACAACGACAAGTATTTCTAGTTATTAGACAAGATTAGCATCTTGTGGAGGGCTTGCACAAGTACAAATCCTATGATAACATTTTGGCACCGCTGCCGGGGAGAATTGAGTCATTCTTCCTATGAAATTCCTTTGGTAAGCTTACCCCAAAGACTTTATTCCTAAAGATTACCTAGCGATTGCACTAAGATAAGAATCCCTTTGTTTACCTCTTTATGACCCTAGAGAGATCATCTAGAGACTCCACTAAGCTCAAACATTGAAAGCACTAACCAAAGGCCTAACAAGAGTTTTTCTAACCCTACCAAGGCTTATAGAAGAAAGCCTTCTCACAATTCTCCTATAGTTAAATCCTTATTTGGTGGAAGGCTTCCTTTATATGCAATGGATCAAAAGCCAAGGGTGGCCAATGTTTTCAAGCCTTTAGACATGTTTGCAATCCCAAGATACCCTCGTAACATGCCTCAAAATTTTGAAAAATGGTTGCTTATTTTCTGGTAATGATGTTATTACTGCGGAAGAACACCTAGATAGCTTTTGGGCTTATTTCCAAACTCATCCCATTAATGCAAAGATGAGGATATAGTCATGAGACTATTTTATATTACTTTTATTGAAGATGTTAGGAGATGGTACAATAGTCTCCCTAATAAGGGTATCAAAACTTGGGAGGATTTTCACAAAGTCTTCATGAAAAGATGGGGCACTAAGGGTTATCCTAACATGTTGTTGTTGCAACTTTGTGAGATGAAAAAAAGAGAATGAAATTGTTAAAGAATTTGATACTAGATTTAAATGGTTGCTTCAACGAATTCCTGACAATATTGGCCCCAAGAAAGATGCTCTTGTTTTTCTTTATGTCAATGCTTACCAAGGACAAATTGGGTTTATGCTTAAGGACAAGCATCCAACGAGTCTTGAAGAAGCCCAAGAGAAAGATGCTTGGATTGAGGCAAATCTTTCGTTTTCCAAGGCTGAAGCCTTTTATTCCCCTAGAGCCAAGGCTGAGACCAAGCCAATAAATTTGCATAGTACTAAACCAACCCAAGACATAGGTGCCCCATGGGATCAAAAAATTGAGGAATCCATAAATGGCCTTACCCAAACCCAAACCCTATTGATTAATAAGGTAACCAACATGGAAACGATTTAGCAACAAATTATGAGACCTCCATACAAAGGTCTACCACAAAGGAAAAACCAGTCCTAGAAGCCTAGGCCTCCAAATGAACAAAGGGTCCCTAATACTCTAGTGCCTACTAATTTCATAGAGCCACAAGAGGCCCCTTGATGTTTACCTTGTGGCGATGCAAAATGGGAGCATGAATTCCCAAGAAACAGTCCTAGTGATGGAGGCCCCAATTACATGAACTTATTTGATACATTGGAACCTATCTATACTATACCTTCTGAGGAATACTTCAATGTGACCCAAGAACAACTTGAACAAATCAAGAAGGAGGCTGCTAGGAAGGCTTGGATGGAAATTTTGAGCCAAATGGATGAAGATTCAAAGGAGAGGCTTAGGAAGAAGGAGTTACAAGTTTATGATAGACAAAAGAATTCCCTCCAAGATCCTCCTAGTGATCTTGGATTTCCTCGACCAAGACCTCCTATACCATTAAATGATAATGTTCCTCCTCAACCAACATTGCCTAGGAATGATGAAATGGACTTGAACATTGACATGGATGGCATATTGGAAAAGGTTAACCCACATGTAGCTATCATAGAGATAATCAAGATCCCTTCCATGAGGAACAATGTAGAAATATTCTTGGAGGTACAAGGGGAACCTGTGAATCCTCCTATACTATTACAAGCAAACCATTTTAGATGAACCAATGAAGAGTGCCCACCTTTCTTCATTTCTCTAGAGTTAAATGATTTTATGCTTGAATATGGGGCATCAACAAATTTCATGACCTTAAAGGTCATGAAACAATTGGGATTGGAAATCACAAGACCTTATGGGAATGTTTGCGAAATTGCTTCCAAATTCATTGGGGTACATGGTTTGATAGAAGACCTAGAAATTTTCCTTGCAAGATATCTTGAGGTAGTTATTGTGATGGATGTTGTGGTCCTTGATGTGCCTAATACTTGGGAAATTATTTTATATAGGAAGTGAGTTGCAACATTGGGTGATACTTTACAGATGGACCTATCCTATGCCACCATCCCCATAGGAGATGAATCTCATGCTATCTTTTACAATCAACCAAAGAAGAGAACCCATGTGGTGATCTTGAAAGTGACTCTGAATTCGACACATCGCCAAAGGAAGACCATTATGAGGATCCCATAGATTCCCCTCTTGATTTTAACACAAATGATCTACTTTTTGCTCAAGAAGAAGATATGATATGGCCTAGAAGGGAGGATTATCAAATACAAATTGATAAATCCAAAGACAAAGACTTGGGATCCATTACAATTTTGAAAAGGGGAAGTGAAACAAAGTTGCATGAAGATTATCAAATAAACATTGATTTAATAAGGTCCCATTCTCCTGCTTTGGAACAAGGAATAAATACTCAAGAAGGGGAAGAAGTGATTGATTCCAAAGAGGAATAATTTCAACAAGGAAAATTGGTACTCATGTAGGACAAGAGGAAGGGAAAACCAAATATGAACAAGGACTTTGATGGTCTATGTCAAGGCCCTTACAAGTTTAGGAAGAAGTCTTTCAATGATTCATATTACTTTTCTACGATAGAGGGAAGGAGACTACCACTACCCATTAGTGTATCCCTTCTAAAACCCCATCATGGGGAGGAGACTTGACTTCTTTAAGAAAAACTCAGAGTAGGGTAGGTAGGCTAGATAGGTCATATTGTGTGCTTCATTTATTTCATTTGTTTTCATTTATTAATATTGTTCATTGCTTTATTATGCATTCATTTTAGCTTAATATTTATATTATGAAAAAGAACAGATGATATATTGATGAAAATGAAAAAAAAAAATCTCATGGTTTAATCTTTTCATAACCAGGGTAGATAACATCCCCCTGCCTTGTAGTACCGATGTGTGCATGTTAGAATGTAGCAAGATGTTTTAGAGTGATGTAGATCTTGGACTGTTAGAGATGTTAAGGTTCTCATGCGCTCTACGATGAGCACATGTCGCCATGTTGGATCCAAATGTTACCCCCTCTCACCTAGGGGTAACTAGAGGAGATCATGTCTCATGGCTCGAAGTGAAGACAATGATTATGACGATCATGATGATCAACATGTACAAAAAGATCAACCTAGTATCCCCTCACATGCCTCTTCCTCACTAACACATCTTATCACACTCAATCGGAAAGGCTCATTGGGAGATGGTGGCCTAACACATTGTGAGGTACATTAGTCCATGTTTAATATAAAGTGTCATATTTAATACATTGGGAATTTGAGTAATGATCATAGTTTGAAGTTGGATAATGAATCATGAGCCCATAAGTTATGCTTTTTGTCTTGTTTCACTTTGGTGGCCATCATGGCCATCATAGTCCCACATTGTCACTACTAGGAAAATGGGTACTACTAGTGGTTCCTTGAAAGGAGTAGCGTACAATTCCCGATAATACTTACCAATTTTGTATTCGTTGATCCTTCCATTCTCCCACCTTTTGGGTAATGTGGTTACATGTACACCAAAAAGGCATGTACTTCATTCTCATCTGAGAAGAAGGGGATAAAGGCCCAGAGGCAGATTGTAGCTGAGAGAAAAGGAAATAAATTGGATACTTAAGACAATAAAAAACCATAAGTCCACAATTAAGCTCTACCCCCTCATTAATGGTGATCGCCCCTAGTCCCAATGTGAATATATGAATTCATCTATCAAAAAGGACTTGAATATATCCTGAATAATAACAAAGGAAGTGTTATGCTCGAAACCTTTTTAAGGGGACTCGCAAATCATATAAAAAGATAAAATTAAAATACAACAGAAGGGGTATGGAATGCAAAAAGCGCCAAGAAAAGGGTAATTCAATCACCAAGTGCACCCTCCATAAAGGCACTCATGGAGGTGAGTCCATACATTGTCTTGCATGTTAATGACCCCATGCCCAGAAGTAAACCCAATGACCACCTCATATTCATTACATACCTCTTATTGGTTATTTTGGGAAATATCTCTCTACTTGGGTATTGACACACCTGATAGGTTCCTTTGATGGCCCTCCCATACCTAAACTTGCCAAATTGCATAAATTCTTAGTTTTGTGTGAAGTTTGAAGGAGACACCAAATTAGAGTTGCTCATTTGGCTTTTGTATTACCTAATGGCTTACTTTATATGCTTCTTAGGACTATTGTAGCTTGTGATTATTGGTTTTACTTGATTCCATGGTTTTGATTGACTTGAGTGCACCTGACATGGTATTTGGAGTATGTCTTTGTGCTTTCACCCAAGACGTTGTGCACTTTGTACATGATACAACATGTGTGATGTAGAGCATTAGGTCACCTGATGTTTGACCCCCTTCAGATACATCTTCTCACACCTCCTAAACTTTGGACGATGGATAGATGAGCTCTCATTTGACAAATATGGTCATGATGGTAGGAAAATGGGAAGGAATCCAACACCTTGGGTAGTGCACCCCAGGCCTTATTCGAATTTTGATGGAGGAAGTTGCACTTGATTATGCCTAGATACTACTCAGGGAGGTGATGCATGATCATTCCACCTTGGACCTTAGCCCTCTAACCCTTGACGTTGGGCTATTGATGATGACTTCATGTACTTGAGTTTGTTGATGATGTTGGGGCTTGCTTGCCATTAGGACACCATTTGATGGCTTGAGATGTGACATGACACTTGATGAGGATATTCCACCTTTCTTACACCATTTGACGATGACATGTGACCTTGGAAGGCTCTCTTCACCCTTTGGGATCTTGACATCACTATACTTGTGACCTTATTGTGGTGTATTAGCATGTATTTGAGGGGTTGGCCCCAATGGTATCATGAATTATTGTTGTTTTAATTCATTATTGTGGACATATGTGCATGGTTACCTCATATAAATAGAGGGAGCACTCATTTTGATCAAACACAACTCTCACACTTGTGATATCACCACTACTTGCTCTCTTATCTCTCTTTTTCACTTACTTGTCTTGTGTGCACCTTTTGAAGGAGAATTTGTGGATGCTTTGTCTTATTTTTATGGGTGATATTGAGCTAGGGTTTCTTGATGCAATTCGACTTGGTTAAAGTAAGTCTTCTTTGTCAAGTTTAAGTATTTCATGGTATATTGTGGTGAATTCTATATGGTTAATTTGTTGCATGTCACCTTGTTCTTGCTTGAAAAACCTACGAGGGATTTAAAGTTTTCATCCCCCTCCCTGTTTCATGCATCTTGTTTATTGAAGCATTTAAGGCCTAGACCCGGGGATTAAAAGTCCTTATCCCCCTAGGGTTTAGTCTTGGCTAGTTCAAAATTCTAGGGTTTATAAGGCCATAAACTTTAGACCTTGACCCAGTTTATTTTCATCCTCAATTAGAAATCCTACAAGGAGATGTCACCTAGGGCTTATAAGTCCATAAACTCTAGGGGTTTTCTCTTGAATTTGATCCTAGGCCTATAAGATCATAGTCCTAGCGTTCCAAATTCCATCTTCTTGGCTATCTAATTTATGGTGTGGTTTGACTCCATTTCCCAAAGAGAAAACAACACTAGTCTTGGTTTTACAAAGTGTTTTCACTCTCACACAAACTTTCTCTCTCATAAATCAACTCAATCATTGGATACCTAACCTCTCTCATTCACTAAAACTAACTCAACGCTTGGAAAACATAGTATATTTATTGTTGTTGTTATAAAAGGTTTGATACAACCATTAAGGCTTTGCTGGTTGTTGATAACTTACTTAAATCTTGGGGAAAATCAACTCAAAACCATTGTTTGATGATTGGATATTGATCTACTTGTTGAGGGATTATGTTAAGAACCAAATATCAATATAGCAAAGAAAAACCTCAGAAAAAGTACTCAACGCCTTGAAAAAGAGATAATTTCAGATAATAAGCCTCTTTGAGGGGGCAACCTCCTTTTACCCCACTTAAATGTTCAAGTACAAGATGATTCAAAATGAGAATGTCTCCTTGGTATATATAGGAGACTAGGAGGTATAATTACAACTAATGGCCTAAAGCTGACATAAATAAAATAACATTACTAATATAATATGCCCCAATTAAGGGGTAATGAGCCAATATTAGGGCTTAACATGCCCCTCCCCTTGAGACAAGTGTTTTCCACAACGCTTGAGTAACTCTGGATGCTTCTGTATAAAAGGCTCATCTTCCCAAGTGGAATCTTCAGTCGGTAGTTTCCTCCATTTAATAAGATACTCTAAAATTGATCTATTCCTCAGTTGGCGAATTCTTGTGTCAGTGATGGCTTCAGGCTCCAATATGATTTTTCCTTCCTCGTCAAGTTCTGGCAATATAGTTTGAACTGGGATCTTGTCACCTATAACCTTTTTTAAGCATGAAACATGGAA